>CAXKVI010000005.1:18411034-18441034 GCA_964058755.1 Campiglossa producta
GCTGGCCGATTAATACTTAAATATGCAAACAGCTGTCAGCAAAACAATTTTCAATAATGACAAAAACATAGCTTAAGAGAGAGATATAAAAGGATAAGAAATCAAGAGAATGAATGCTGAATTAGAAGCTTGTATATATTTATATAAACTAAAAATTTTCCATTGCTACAAATTTAAACCTGGAACTTGGTCGCTTTCTGCATTGATACTTTTTTGACTTCAATCTTAGTTTAAGGGCAATTTCATTTAGATATAGCTTCTTATAGTTTATTCATTTCCTTTTCTTTATTTTTGTTTCCCTGAACAAATTTCGTGAACGGACTCTCATAGAAGTCTCTTTAGAGCCGGTATCATTGTATTATTTTTATACCCAGCGTACTAGTATTATAATTTTGTCCACATAACGGTACTATTTACGTAACGGCACAAAATAATCGAGATAGGGCTCCATATACGAAAGTTCTTAGGTTGAAAAGAGGAGTTCATTAAGGCATGTCCGTCCGTGTACACGATAACTTGAGTAAAAATTTAGATATTTCCATGAAACTTTGTATACAGGTTACTTTATGCGTCAGGTAAAAATGGGCGAAATCGCCCCTTTTTCGACATCGAAAATTTTGAAAATCTCATAAATTAACATATTTTGGTAGCTGAAATGGCCAAAATAATATTATTTTATAGGTGAATCCCACTGATTTTTTGATAAATTTTGTTAAGTAGGCGTGACACCGCCCCTTTTATGGGAGGCATTTTTGAAAATTCGACTGGTCATAACTTTTAAACTGATTACGGTTGAATCATGAAATTTGGCACAAGGTATACTACCATTATATGCAGTATACCTGATGAAGTTGGATGAAATCGCTTCCCGACCACGCCCACTTTCGATATGGAGAATTTCCAAAATCACATAAATAGTATAGTTTTTTGTTAAACTTTAGAAGTGGGCGAGGCACCTTGAATTTTTAGGGAGGGCATTTTTTTGAAAATTCGTCTAGTCGTAACTTCAGGTTGGCAGGTTTCATGGTGATATATGTAGGAAATATTCTTGATGAAAATGGTAAAAATCGCTGGGTATTTAATGTTTGGTTTACCCGAACTTAGACTTTCTTACTTGTTAACAATTTATTTGATTATTTTTGAAGTCAACTTCTGAGAAAGCCATGAAATGTTTTTATGGAGAGTGAAATTTTAATAGGAAATGAAAAGTTTTAGTGTGTCCAGGTTACAGCAGATGTTGCACCAGTCATTTCGAAAGAAATATTTTCTTCATACACTACAACGTCGGTAACGGCTGAAACGATTCGAATCAAAATTTTGGTATGTGTGGATAGTTCGTTTCATTCTAGGACTTTATATGGATAGCATTATTTAAATAAATATTGTAATTATTTGACTGATTTGAATTATGTGATTCCTTTCAATTAATTAAATGATTTTAATTTTAGATTTTTTTAGGTCTTTGCCTATTTTCTGTTATTGCCTGTTTTTAGCAAATTCAGTAATTTTAATAAATTTATTGTTTTTAATTACTTTAGTTTTTCTAATAGACTATCGAATACAATTTAATCGCACTATTTTAGAACTAGAAATTTTTCCTACAAGGTAACTTTTCTCATAAATACACACATTCATTTTTTTGTGCAGATGCCGTTCGGAGTCGGCAAATAACTATAGGTCCAACCAATTTGTAGGAAAAAATTTAAAGCAGCACACCACAAATTGGTACAAAAATCTCGTTTAGGTTATAATGATAACCTGTTGGTATATTACCGCCATAATCTTTATTTTTTTTACTTTAAGAAGAATTTCATCGCGGAGCTTATCGCAGTTTTATCCTTCTCTTATCTTCCTTCGGGAAAAACTGTTCCCTGTATACGCAACGATATTTATGATTTTTGTTGTTGTACAATGTAAAGCACCTTCTAGAAGTGACGAAGGCGTTACTTATGCGATATGGAGGAGAAACCCCTCTTCAAAATGCTTACACATTAAAAAAAAAACCATCACTCATTTAGGCGCTTTTGGCATTAGCTCAAAAATGCTAACGAGTAGCTCAAGTGCCGTATTATTAGCATGCATCACACAGGCATACGCACACACATGCACACAAGTGCTTGAGTGCATAGCAAACATTACTTAAAGCTTGAAAATATGCGCTGAGACCATATGAATGGATTTTCGTCAAGCGCTTAGCAACACGACACAAAAAAGGGCCAAATGTGCAATGGATTAGGTTACCTTATCATACGAATGAATACAAAAATACATACGCACCCCTACCCACATACATTCTTCATAACCATGGGTTGGCATTATTTGGTTAACGCGACACACGCTCCCCTCATAACTGAAAGTTGGTGGTTGTATTTTGGTCGTGTTTTGTTGGTCGCACCTAACTCATTACGGTTAGCTTTAATTGTGGCCATAAAGAATAACAAAAAGAAGAACCAGCAAATTTTTAGTTTTTATTATGCCTTATTTTTTTCTTATTTCAGGTGCCAACGCCATTAAATTAAAACAATTTTACACAAAAGATTTTAATTTTAAATGAATAAAAAAATCCGAAAAAGTTATGTGCATAATATAATTGGTTTTTATAAATGAATGTGTACAGCGAAAGGTCAAGTGAGTTAGTTATTATAACGCTTTTGCTCTATTATTTTATTGTTTAGCGGGTAACATATTTTATTACCGAAAAAATAATTGTATGGCAGTATTTTAAATATTTCGAGAGAATATTAATATTAATGCATTTTTGATGGACGTATAACGCAGTATTTAAATTTAATATAATTAATTTCATTTTAATTTATAATTTTTTTCCTTTCATTTCATTTTATTTTTTTATATTTTTTTAAGTTTTGTTTTGCTTTATTTTGTTCTATTTCATTATACACCTTTTTATTTTATTTTATTTTATTTTATTTTATTTTATTTTATTTTATTTTATTTTATTTTATTTTGTTTTGTTTTATTTTATTTTTATTTTATTTTATTTTATTTTATTTTATTTAAATTTTTTATTTTTTATTTAAGTTTTTGTTGACTAAGTGTATTTTATTTTGTTTGTGTTTCCTTTTTATTTCATTTTATTTGATTTATTTTGTTTTATCTTATTTTATTTTTATTATGTTTTATTTAGTTAAATTTAAGTTATTCATTTAGTTTTATTTAATTAATTTTTTATGAGGATTCACGTTCTATGGGCTATGTACGTCCACTACCACAAGTTCGTTTCTCATAAATTTGAAGACAGTCCCATCCTTAAATGTTGTTATAACAACATAAACGTATGCCACAAATTTCTTCCCGCTGTCAGACACAGTTGAGGTATGTCAAGTAAACGTTAAATAGTCATATGTCAAGAAAAGCAATTTCATTTCCGGAGCAGTCACATGAGACATCAAAATGTAGTAATGCTACTGACATTAAATTTATTTTAAATCTAAATATAAATAGCTATTTCTGTGCACCCAATTTAATTATAGTACGTTGAATCTAAGTTCTTGTACCCATAAACTTACATCCGTCACCCACACTCATTCCCATTCACTTATATGTTTTTTGTACCCCTTATTAATAATCGCCTTTCGCATGGGCACTCAACCATATTGGATTTGCCAACTATTTACGCTGCGATAATTTTAATTTTCATAATCTGCATAAACCTCAAGTACAATAATATGAAAATGAGAATGTGTGAACGAAAATGTGTGAAAAAGAGTAAAAATATGGAATTTGAGTAAAAAGCCAGGAAGTTGGAATTAAAGGGGAGAACTTTAGCACAAACAAGTAAGGAATCTAAGTTCGGGTAAACTGAACATTAAATACCCAGCAATGTTTACTAGTTTCATCAGAAATATATCCTATACCACCATGAAACCTGGTAACCTAAAGTTATGACCAGTCGAAAATGAAAAGTGGGCGGGACCACGCCTAACCTATAAAATTATGTCATTTTAGCTATTTCAGCTTCCGAGATATGTTAATTTATGTGATTATCGAAAAAGTGGACATGGTTATCATCCGATTTTACCCATTTTCAATAGCGACCTACCTTGGCCAGAAAGTAACCTGTATACAAAATTTCATGGAAAGATCTCAATTTTTACTCAAGTTATCGTGTACACGGACGGACAGACATGCCTTAATCAACTCCTCTTTTCAACCTAAAACTTTAATATATGGAACTCTATGTATATCTATCTCGATAATTTTGTGCTGTTACGTGGTACCTACCGTAATGTGGACAAAATTATAATACCCTTGTACAAGCACAAGTACGCTCGGTATAAAAATGCAATAATGGGAAAATGGTACATAGAATAAAGTAAGTCCCAAAAAAGTTTTGAAATATGAGAAATGAAATGTCATAAAATCATAAGCGCACATGCACAGGTGAAAACTTTTCTATGAAAAATATGCTATTAATATTACACGTTAAGCTTGTGGTCAGGTGCTAAGCCAAATAGCCAAGGAAAGAGCTTATGCTATACACACACGGCAAGTATGACCACTTGCTTATGAAATAATAAAAAAAACTTTATGAAAACTCTACTTAACTTAGCGTACAGATTAAAAGTGTTAGCAGAGTTTAAAAACATTTTTATGGTCGTGAATTAAATGCGCTTAGGGGAGCGTGTGATAAAAAATGCTTGTTAAAAGTGCAATACAAAATTAAAAAAAAGACTATGAAGGAGGTTGAGCGAGTACACCATCGTAAGAGTAAGTTGTCGCGGAGGTATGAGAGAGGAAAGTGTAATTTTATGACGGACATGCAAGCTCTTGCGCAGCGACTTCTCATGTCATATAAACATACTTGAATTTCGTTGAAATGTGATTTGGATGTTGGCTATAAGCAGCTGGAAATAAATATGATTGAAGGGATTATACTTGTAGGTATGCAAAAGTTAACTTTTTCCTGGGGTTAACATTTGTAAAAGAGGGAAACTCAAGAAGAAGGATGCCTCAGATGTCGCAGGATGAGTATACTTATGCATAGCTGCAAATCCGTCGTTAAAAGTGTTTAATGTTTTTTCTAAATTTTAACAAGCACAGAGAAAAATAAAAGTTGACATATGTATATATGTCTGAGCCAAATAAAAGAAAATTTTTTATTTTTTTTAAATTATCTTGGTACATATTATTTTTAGAAAAGCGAACTAATTACAAGGAAAGTTACAGAATATTAGTTTCTTGAGGTAAATACATACATACATCATTGCTTGTTTAATTTTTTAAGAACAAACTTTAGCTTTGAAACATAAAAACCATTGAAGTAACAAAGTTTAGCTGCATTTATTTATTTTGTTTAATCTGTATGCATGGGGACCAACCCATTATAGTCTCTCTGGCTCGCTCTCAATGTTTGCTCAAGCTGTGCTGGCAACTGCTGTGTGAGAAGAAATTATTAAATTAAATAAATAAAAGATTTAAATTAAAAATTAATAAAAAAATATATATATGAAGAGTTAAAAAATAAAGTAAAAAAATTATAATATAATGGAAGCTAAAATAAAAAAATAAAAATAAAATGAAACAAAATAAAATAAAATAATATAAAATAAAGTAAAATAAAATAATATTAGATATTAAATTGAAATTGAAATTGAAAACATAATAAAATAAAAAATATAGCAAAACAAAATATAATTAAATAAAATAAGAATAAAATAAAATAAATCAAAATCAAATAAAATTAACCAAAATAAAATAAAATAGAATTAAATAAAAAAAAATAAAAAATAAAAAAATAAAAAAAAATTAAAAAAAAATAAATTAAATTTAATAAAAAAATATTATAAAATAAAGTAAGATAAAGTAAACTAAAATAAAAAAAATAAAATAAAATATAATAAAATAAAAAAATAAAATAAAAAAACTAAAAATGAAATAAAAAAATAAATGAATAAATAATAAAAAAATTAAATTAAATTGAATAAAAAATAAATAAAATATGAAATGCAAAGAACTAAAATTAAAAAATAAAATAAAATAATTTTAAATAAAAATAAAATAAAATAAACCAAAATTAAATAAAATTATACAGAATAAAATAAAACAAAGTAAAAATAAAATAAAACAATTAAAAATAAAATGAAGTTGAATATGAGTTTTAAATCTAAAATTAGCCTGGTCGATTTGGTAGTTAAATTCCCAATACAAGGCGATTCCTAGTTTAATTCAACCGGCATGTTATTATAATTAAGCGCATTCTCTTCGTCTACGATAGCGGCTAATATCGATAACTTAGCCAATATTAGGCTTTGAATATAAATTTGTTCACGTGCACAGATCGATTGACAAAATGCATTTTTCAGAAAGTTTTTTTATCATTCATGTTTTGGTAATTTGAGAGCAAAAACGTGCCTGATTTACACTATTGTCTCATTCCTCTATTGAATTTCTCGATACCTCTGTTTGCATCATTCGTTGACTGACTGACGAGCTTCGCCCTTTTCCATTCATGTCGCATTTCAAGTTTGACATATTTCTAAAAATAAAATGAGTATGAATTTTCAACTTACCATGACGAGCTTCCTCTAAATCGGGTGGATTTTGCACAATCGTATTCAATTCCTCCTCCAAGTCGACGTGACAATCACCAACGTCCCATGAGAGGAAACCTGCAATGCGGATAAAAAGAAGAATAGCATGAGAATGTATTAGGTACGTGAAACATAAAAGAGTAAAATTTATACAAAGTTGAAATAGGCAACTTAGTTCGAGGCAATTTTTGAATATCTGTATGCAAGCCAACTTGTGTTATAAAACTACAGAGGGGGACACTTTTTGTATGTAATCACAAATATTTGCCTGTCTAGCCTTCGATTGGCCAGCTCAATTTTTTTTAATGAAAAAAACTTTTCTTTTTGGCAAACAATTGAAAATTATAAAACAAAGGAAATGGTATAATGAACAATTTCTGCTCGGCTTAAATCGAAGATAAAGTATAAAAATTGGCAGCAAATTTCACATTCATGCGCCTTTGTTATTCATTTATTTCTTTTTTTTTCTGTTGATCCTCAGAAACTAATTTTCTTTCTTTACTTAATGAAAAAAGTTTTGAGTAGCTTATAGTTGACTACTTTTTATTGGCCTCTCAGCCTTTGCGATTAAATAATATAAAACGAAATAAAATAAAGTCAAATAAAATTAAAGAAAATGAAATGAAATAAACGAAAAAAATGTATAAAAAATAATACAAAAAAATAAAATCAGACGCAATAAAATTACATATAACAAAATAAAATAAAACAAAAAAATTAAATAAAAAATAATATCAAATAAAATAAAATAAAATAAAATAAATAAATTAAATAAAACGATAAATAAATAAAATTACATTAAATAGAACAAAATATGGCGTATTACGTTTTTTGCTGCAGGCATTCGACCTTTAGAGTCACCACTGCATGAGCAACCAATTCAGACAATAATTAAAAAAAAAAAAATGAAAAATGTTACTCATACGCCATGCCCACCAAACCTAACTGGATACTTTGTAAAGCGTTCATCAGAATAAGTTCGTCAATACGTCCGATACGTGACGTACCTACATTTAAGGGCAAATACTGTTTTGCCGTATCCGTCGAATCTTTTGTTACACACACAAACACGCACAGTCTGCTTAGCTGTCAGCTGTTTCAACGTATTGGCGGACTGATTATGTTTGCAGCTTAAATCATTGCAATGACATGCCGTGCCATAAACTCTCATTAAAATATAAATATTGCAACAAAAACAAACATAACGCACAATAAAGTCAACAAGAAAAAACACATTTATCAATTATTTATAGAAATGCGAAGGACTAAATAAATAAAAAACGAACAAACAATAACACTCGTAAAACAATAGACAATAAATGTAACAACGAGCGACTATATTGCAGGGCTGAATGAAACGCTGATGAGCAATCTCGCTGGTAGTGAGTGCTGCAATTCGGTGGTGTAAGGGTTAAAGGGAGTGCGCTTGTGTTATAATAACAATAAATATTTTGCTGCAATGGAGGTAATTGGAAACGAATACAAATGCGAGAGCGATTGTGCAAACAAACAAGCTTATTTTTAATGGGTTGTGTCATATGTATGTGGGTCGAATGGTGGACGTCGCTGGAAGTAAGATAAAATGACATTAAATAAAAAAAATCAAATTAAATACAAAAAAAGAAAAAACAAAAAATATTGAAATTAAATGAATAAAAACATAAAATTGAATAAAATAAAATAGAATAAATAAAATAAAATAAAATAAAATAAAATAAAATAAAATAAAATAAAATAAAATAAAATAAAATAAAATAAAATAAAATAAAATAAAATAAAATAAAATAAAATAAAGTTTATTAAGTTTTGTTGAGCTCAAGGCAGATTAAAATTGAAACACAGTGTTAATTTTGTATTTCTAATTTTATTAATCGATATTTCGATCTCATTCTAATAAAATTAGAAATACAAAATTAACACTGTGTTTCAATTTTAATCTGCCTTGAGCTCAACAAAACTTAATAAACTTTACTTATTGAAGGCAAATAAAATATTTTAAAATAAAATAAAATAAAATAAAATAAAAAAATAAAATAAAATTAAATTAAACAAAATAAATAAAATAAAATAAAAAAATAAAAATAAAATAAAATTAAATTAAATTAAATTAAACCAAATAAAATAAAAAACTAAAAATAAAATAAAATAAAATACAGTAAAATAGCAAAAAAAGGAAATAAAATAGCAAAAAAAAAAAACAAAAAAATAAAATATAATAGAGTACAACAAAATAGATACAATAGAATAAAATTTAATAGAATAAAATGAAATTAAATAAAATAAAATAAAAAAATTAAATTACATAGCAAAGAAAGCAAATTAAAAAAAATGTAAATAAAGAAAATATAACAAAATAAAATTGAACAAAATTATGTAAAAAAAATAAAAAATATTCAGTTTTGAACTGAAAAAATGTTAATTTACCATTCCAAACGACCTTAACACCTAACTACTGCCAATCCAGCTTGTGTGCCTCTAGTTTTACACTTTATTTATATTAGTTTTTCTTTAGGGCAGCCTGCCGTCTGTTCCGCCTCATCGCCGCTACCCAGCTAAGCTTTGTTTTTGGCAAGACCCAGACCAGTCGTCCTTGTGCTTCATTTACAGCTAGCATCATTGCTATATATGATGCTCACTGGCTGACTGTCTGTTTTACCGTCTGTCTGTCTTTGTCTCTGTCTGTCTGAATTTCGAAGTAAAAACAGACAATGTAATTTAAGTGCATGTGTACTTAAATGAGTATTTTGTATTTTATTTGTTTTGTTATATCACCGGCAGCAAAGTTTTTTGTATTCAATGCTTCTTCTCGATATATTATTTATTCATTCTCTCTCGCGCTTATTTTATTTTTTATGAAAAATGGTATGAATAAAAAGGTGCGAGTTATCGAAAAAGTCAGCGTGGTACCTCCCATACATTCTATCTGAGAAGTCAAGGCACCTTACACACAAACTTTATTTTTGTAGCTGAATATTTCTAAATAGGAGTTAAACAAAGAGGGGCGTGGCACTTCCCATGCATACTTAACTTTTAATGCTGCATATCTCAAAAAAGGGTTCATGGGACCTGGAAATTAGTATGAAGATATACGATATCAATACCATTCTTACAGAATAGATTGGAAGTTATTGGAAAACGGGGCGTGGCACCTCACATACAAGGCTAAAGGTCTCTATGATGGATTAAAAGAGAGAGAACTGAAAAGTTGTTTGACGATAAACGATATCAATACCATAGTCATGAAAAAAATTTAAGTTACGGGAAAAAGAGCGTGGTTCTTCCTATAAAAAATATATTTTGGGAAGAACAAAAGAATTTGGTATAGAAAGCATCTAAAGTAGGCGAACCCTAATTTCTTTACCCATATTGTTTATCACCGAGGCGTGCTTAAGAAAACCCCGTCATAATATATGACACACAACGCTCCACACCCAGCTGTAGCTATGCAAAACCAAACAATACGTGTACGATCATACATTATTCATATAAGAATTCAAGACACATACGCTGTTACACACAATTTTTACACTCTTCTCCATCTATCGCTCAAGCATATTTGCGTTATCTGCTCTTGACTAAGTAGCGTCATTCGCATTTTTTTTCATCCACAGCTCTTTACCGGCTTTCTGCAGAGCTGCCACCATGCTGAGGAAGTACAAAAACAACAACAACAACCAAGCAACCAACAACTTTTAAGTGCACGCTATTCTTTTTGCCAAACAGTGATGCGTAGTAGGTAATACTTTTTCTTTTCGCTTTTAAATATTTTATTATTTTTCTTTTCTTTAATTTTTCTGCTTTTTTATGCCAAATTGTTTCATTCTTCTGCTCGTTATTTTTATTCAATTGCTGGCAGGCATTTCCAAGTCGTTGCCCACTAAAGGCTGCCAATTTCAGAATTTTTCTTTCGTAAGTTTAGTTACTTCCACTTGGAAATACTTTTTTTTTAATAAGTTTTGAATATCTTTTATTCATATCCCTTTAAAGTTATGCCTTTAAAATAAAAAAAACTCAAATTTACGTTAGAGCAAACCTGCCAAAATTCTGGTAAGAGCTCGCTAATTCAAATCACAATATAACTTCTAAATATAGAATATTATTAGGGTATGAGGAAAGAGAAGGAGGAGGAAGATACGATGTAGGATCAGAGACGAGAAGGAAGATGATATGGGCTAGTCCTATATGGTCGTAGAAAACTGCAAAATTGGAAACCACTTTCCCTTAATTTTTGATTACCTACCTGCAATATCTCCCTGTCTACAGTCTCTCTTAGTATTTCCACCTACTCACTTTTTCTGTACCTCCCCTTTCCTTTTGCCCTTCATCTCCCTCACTTCTTTCCACTATCAGTCTCCCTTTAGTCAAACTCATCTTTATCTAAAATGTAAATATCTCCACTGCCTCTCTGTAATCTCTTCCTGTATTTTGTTCTGCTGTTCTGCCTTTTTCATCCTCTCTTCGTTTCTCTCGATATTCCCTCCTTCTGTGGTTTTTCTAAATTTTCCCCTTATCCTTGATCTATCTCACCTGTTTTCAATTTCCTTCAATTAATTTCAAATCTTCGAATTTAAGCGCTACCTCACAATTAAAATATCTCGAAGTACACGCCATCTATCGAGCTTATTTTAGTTAGCTCAGAGATATGCTCTGGTTAGTTAGTATAAATAGGATTTTTATGAATATCTCGACTTCAGCGCTTTCTATTGGTATTTTCTTAATTACATGCTCTGAATATCTACCATTCCATATATTCCTGTCTTCATCGGCTTCTGCTCTGCCCATTACATCCTCTCTCTTTTTATGAGCCATCTATCGAGTACATTTTCAGTTAACTTATAGACAAGCTGCTGTAAATATATATTTTGAATATGAACGAAATCGGCTGATAAAAACGATGTTTATTAATATCTCGATTTCAGCACCATCTATCGGGATTTTTTCTTCTCAAAACCGTACCCTGAATATGTAGGAAAAGATGTTGGGGGGAGTTAGAGAAAGAGTAAGCGGATGAGAGAGATGAAACGGAATAATTGGGGTGATAATAAACCCGTAAAAGGACTACCAAAGTCTATGTTTCATCTTTAAATATTCAATCCTTTTTTTTAATATTCCGGTCAATATAGACATTTGAAACAAGAATAATTCCCACAGAGCCAAATTTTTGCGTACAGCTTAGGTTTACCTTCAAATAGAAAACCTCGAAGGTTTTCGAAAAATTACCAAAGACCAAGTTGTAGACCTGGTACTAATATGGTCCTACCATTTTTTCTCTAAGAGTTACCACTTCTGAGATATAGCGATTGTAAAATTAGCTCTGGAAATTATATGAAAATATATGCCACTTATGGGCTTTTCAAAAATTTTTTCGAAAACTTTTATAAGCATAGAAAAATTCTCTTTTGCCGTTTATTTGTCACGAAATTCCCCATCGACAAGGAAAATTTTTAGTTTTGTAAAGCCTATAGTTCTCGAGCAAGAGACCCCTTTTCTTCATGCCTAGTATCAAAAAATACTAGTCCGGTAAATTTAGTTTATCTTGTATAACGAAAATTCCGGCATGGAAAATTTTTTTTGGGTAACTGAGGTTCACCCCAAGGAAGAAAACTGCAAAAGTCCCATCGATCCCATTCAATTCAAATTTTATGTGCAAAAGAAAGAAAGAAAAAAAATATTTATAAAAATAAATTCAATCACCCAATTAAATTTCAAGCTCACAAAAGAGCCAATTTCTTTAATTAACAAAAATCCTAAAACAATAGAAAAGATCAAATACGAAGCAGTTACAACTAACACAAGTGCTAATGTATGTTTAAATGCGTATGTATGTGGCGCCCACTACCAGTCAAACAAAGAGTCGGTTACGAAATTTTAATCGAAGCTACTACATGCAAGAGCAAAAATCCTGGTAAACCACTTTAGGATATATAACTATTTTAACAGAAACAAAATCATAATGGCGAATTTGTACACAAACTCTCGCACGCACTCAGAAACGCAATAGCAGAAGCTTTGATAATAAAACAAAACTACATTTAAATAAATATTTACAAAAGAGAAGAGGAAATAATTGCATTCACATGTACTTCGAGGGATTTGTTCTGCTCTGCATATTGGCATATGCCCTGCAGTGATATCCGCATAACTAGGGTATCTTGTGAGTGAAAATGAATTAGTGCGAAAAGGGCTAGACTTGTAGTAGCTTCAAAGTGAAAGCTTTCTTTTGGCTTTTTTCGATGCACATTTTCAAAATGAATAGTTGATTCAGACTTTATAAATCATAGTTGAGAGGTAGCTTGCGACTAGTTATTTTGACTGCAGAGCGAACGGCTATATGCACATTGGTATTCTATTATCGAATGAGGGAATGAATTGCATGTATTTTGTGCGAGTATAAGTCCTCACTTGTATTGCTTACATTTTATCTTAAATATGCAGGCGATGCAGCAGTAACAACAACAACAAGATCCATTGGGAATATACATTTTGTGTGTGCTTAAACGCATTTATGAATTTTTATGCATATGCATGGAAGTATACATGTGTGTTTTTAGACCACAAGTTGCTAACGCTTAGTAACAAAGTGATTGCAATAACAATAGCACGTACTTATAATTGGCAATATCGCACATGTACATTGCACACATACATAGAAACAGATTAATTCTCGCTTTTAACATCTGTATACGCATTTAAGAGCTTGATAGCAATAAAACCAATAACAAAAGATTGGCAATCAAATTTGTGATACAATAAAAACCACGAGAATTAATTTCAATTATCTTTTGAAGTGAACAATTCATGTGGAAATTCATGATACGCGCATATATGTGGAAGTATATGCGAGTAAACATGGTCGAGTAGTTGTAAGTATGTCTGAGCGCGTAGTTAAAGACCATCATCGCGTGTTATAAGCTGCTACTTATTATAGTTACAACAATGAGATAAACGCAAATATGAGGGTGTGATGTACTAAAAAACTTACTCAAATATTATTGTTAAAATTAATTTCAATAATACATAACAGAAAAAAGAGTTGCAAATGATCCCGAAATAGTCCCAAGTGATCCAACAAATGATTCCAAAAATGTACGAAAAAAATTCCAAAACTATCCCAAAACAGTCCCGAAAAAATGCCGAAATGCTCCAGAAAAAATCTCAATCAATAAAAGTTTCCGAAATAAATCCAAAAAGGTCCCAAAGTGATCCTAGAAAAGTCCCAAAAAAGTCCGAAAAAAGTTCCCGAAGGAATCTCTAATTAGTCCCGATTTAATCCCTAAAAAGTCCCGAAATGATCCTAAAAAATGTCGAAATGGTCCAGAAAAAATCCCGAATCCGAAAAACGTCCCGAAGCGCAAATTATAAATTCCCAAAAATGAAGAAGATATGAGCAGATATAAGGGCACAAAAGAAATTTGCGCTGACAACACGCTTCAGATCAATAAACAAAAACAGCAAGAAACACAACCAAATGAAAGAAATTAAGAGTATCGGCGACATCTAGCACCGGTAAATAAATAAAAACAGAAAGAAACACAAAAAAATTTAACAAAGAGAGTATCAACCGCTAGATGTCGCCGATAAATAAACAGTTATTGGCGACATCTAGCTTTAAACCGCAATAAAATGTCGGACTGGACGCTAGATGCCGCCGAGATGGTGAAATGTTAATCTTCAATGTTCTGTGTATCAGGGTAAAATTTGAATCTGATTAAAAAAGATTTATTGGATATAATCTCCGTGTGTGTATCCATAACATAAGTGATCTCAAAAAATTCCGAAATGATTCTAAAATTGTCCGCAAAAAATTCGGAAATTCGGTAAAAAAAACAATCCCGAAAATATTTCGAAAAGTAGTCCCGAAATGAACAATGCCGAAACAACCTTGAAGGGATAAAAAAAATCCTATAGTGATCTTAAAAAGTTTCGAAATGATCCCGAAACAGTACGGAAAATAAATGGAAACTATCCCAAACCGTTCCGAAAAAACTACAAATAGATCGCTAAAACAATGCTGAAATGATTCAAAATAGTTCCGAGAAAAGCCCAAATAATATTTGTAATTTGGTTTAATAAATACATTTTTTTTAAGGTTTTATATCATCTAAACTTCTATATTTTTTTATATCATCTTCGTTCTCTAACCCATTTGCGCAGTTCGTGTTGGTCTAGTTAATTCTTACTTCAACTGCACTCTTCTATTAAATTAATAACACACTGTATTTAGCTGTAGTTTCACCCTCTTCCAAACTTTACACCCACAAATTCATTATACTCGGCAAGGCTAGTAATTTTCTAACAGCTAAATAAGCATTTTCCTTTCCCATTCAGACATTCAAAAACGCACACACGGCCAGAATTAATTAACTCACATGTTTTGTTGTTGACTTTATGTTCACTTAATTATAAGCTTTGCTGAACAAATCTATGTAAGTCATGTAAGAGGTTTGTACGAACACAAATGAGGAACACATTTAGTTGGCGAAAATACAACCTATCTACATATGTATGTTTGTACTTAAATTTTTTTGTGTGTGCATGTCTGGCTTTATAACGCCGGCCTTTTGCTCTACTTGCTCTACATTCTTTCATTAAATCAAACAAGTCAACGCATAAAAATGTACGGTACTTTAATCTTATTGCGAGTGCTTACTTAAATTTTTTGTGCCATTTTAAGTCACTTTGCTTTGGGTTTCTAAACTACTTTGAGCTTATTAAAATATTTCATTGACAAGTGTACTTTTATTTTAACTAATGTTATGAAAGTAGTTTTTACATAAAATACTTAGACAATTAAGAGTTCAAAAAAGTTTAAAATTGCTAAGCTAAGTAGGAGAAGCGAGAGGTCAACTTAGTGAGAGCTTTTGTGCGGGTGCTGGCTTCGCATGTATTTTAAGCGTTAATAACCGAAGCAGTGTAAAGGTCAGCCTTCACAATTATCAGCTTTTTAAAATCAGAATGATTTCTTCTCCACTCTGTGAGCCTAATATGTCGGCAAACCTCAGCAGGGACTCATTTTTCACCGTTGCTGTGTAAACTGCTTCTAGCGGGTATAAGCTGAGGAGGTATTTGTCAAAACCTGGGTTCGGAATTATTAATTTGACTAATTTAGGATGGTATTGGTTTCGAAAGAGTTCCCAAAATCATCCAAAAAGTTCCGAAATGGTCCGGAAAGAATCCCATAAAATATAAAATATTTAAAAACAATCCCGAAATGGTCCCGAAAAAGTAATAAAATTATCCGGAAAAAGTCCAAAAATTATGAAGCGGAAAGTATCGCGAATAGGTTCACAAATCATTCCCGAAAAAGTACCGAAATGGTCCAGAAGAAGTCCGTAATAATGCAAAAAAATATGTAGTCCCAAAATAATCCAAAAAATGTTCCGAGATGATATCGAGACAATTCAATAGCGATACCAAAAAGTCCAAAAATCCTAACAAGAAAGTAACTGAGAATTTCAGAAATCATCTCTAAAACGTCCCGAGATCATCCCTTAAGCTGGAGAATAGAAACGACTTTAGCGTGGCGTTGCGTGACATCTCATTTTTGACAGCTAAGATAAAATTACGTAGTTCAATGCAACCTGTCTCATAACCGCTTTTAACGAACGTTAGCGCAGAGACTTGACCAAGTTCTATCTTCAGCTGATTTTTCCTTGTATATTTTCGCATTCATTGTGGGATAATTTTTCGGGCTTGCGCCTTTTTGCCAAAGTTATAAATGTCACGCAACGCAATAACGCCTTTAAGCGATCCCAAAAAAGTACCATAATAGTCACAAAAACCGTACCGACTTGATTGAAAAAATCCTAGAAGCGTATCATAAAACTCCCAACATGATCCGAAAAGTGCCGAAATTATCCCAAAATAGTCCTGACGAAATGATATCAAAAAGGTCGTGAAAGTATCTCAAAAAGTACCGAAGTGATCCCGCAGTCTCAAAAGAATCCGAAAAAAGTTCGGAAACGATCCGGAAACAGTCCCGAAGTGTTCCCAAAAAGTTCCGAAATGAAAGTGTTCACAAACTTTCCCTAAATGATCCGGAAAATAAAACCCGAATTTCTTCCGAAAAAGATCCAAAATGATCCATAAAAGGTTAAAAATTATCCTAAAAAAGGTAAAAAATTATCGCAAAAAAATTCCGAAATATTTTTGAAATTACTCCAAAAAAAACCAGAATTAATCCCGAAAATTAACTTACGTCCCACAGATTTTCCTTTTGAGTTAATTTTCAATTTTCCTTTTGAGTTAACCAAAAGTTAACTGCTCAATGTTGGTGGTTTAACCTCTGGTCAGATATCAAAAGGCCGTCTACCAACATTTTATGTAGAAAAAAAACAGTTAAATAACTTAAATAAAATTGCGAATCCGTAGTTAACTATGGAACTTAAGTTAACCACTGTGAAATTGTTGTTGTTAAATAGTTCTCGAAAACAGTGTCGCACAGAGCAAAAAGTCACATAAAATTCCCTCTAAATCAGAAGGATTTCTCTATGATATTTTTCCAATAAGATGCCCGTCTTAATTTGACTGGGTGTCTCTTTTTAATAAAACTGAGTAGATAATCACATAATATTAAGAAGATTTTCTTTTTAATATTTCAAATTAAAAAAAAAAAAATGAACGCTCAACCCAGATGTCTAGTCAGTTAGTCTAATCTACACTACCATGCCATCGTATACTTAACTTGCCAACGTCTAATTACACCTTTGTTCTTTTTGCCTCACCACATGTCCACTTACCTTATTGCCTTCACCGCGAATCGAACTAAGAATTATTAACTGCTGAACGGAGATCTCTACCATGATGCTATCGTGTGCTTGTGCTTGGTAGCGTCGAATTACATATTCGAAGAAGGCATACCTGAATTTGAATTAATAAGGGATCTTCTAAAAATATATAGTTTTCCTTTTCAATAAATTCAATATGAATCTAGAGAAAATAAGAGGATTTTCTCATTAATTTACTTTAAACAGGTTTTCTCATAAAAACAAGCAGATTTCTTCTAGCCTTTGACAAAAGTACATAAAAAATTCATAAATAAGAAGCTAACTCCTTGTTTTTAACCAATTTCCGTTTCAATAAATTTGAGAAGAAATTCAAGCTAAAATTTAGAAGATTTCCTAGCACAAATTTCTTCAAATTTGTCCCCACTCGCTCTCCCCGGCCAAAAAGCTTTTTTTAGACGTCGATCTCTTTGATTATAGGTGAACTTTTTGGCTCTGTGCGAAATGATCGCATAGAGTCTCGATAAAAGAAATTTAATTCCCTTCCTTAGCTACGATATATGATCGCAGCATTCACTGAAGTAAACTCAATCAAAGCTTAGTTCTCTTTACGACTTTAATTGCTGTCTCGTTTGCATTGTTATTCATTCGAATTCCTTTCTTTCAATACAAATTAGCAGATGGTAGTGTGGCATTTAATATTCTATAGAACAATTGAAATACAAATAGTCGTTAATTAAGTGTCGATTTGATGTATAGACAAAGGGATTAATGCCAAAAACCATAATACATAACGGTTGTTATAGCAACAACAAACATTTTGCAACAAAATTTAATTGTCAATCAAAATGTCACGCACATTGCTGTTGCAATTAGTAGAGGATTTGCTAATAAGTCGCAAAATGCATTGTGCGCACGACATGGCGTATACGTGACTTGTTTTAAATTTTTGGACTGAGTGGCTGGAAATGTTGCGTATACGCAGAGGTGCCCTTAATTTGGCTAAAGTTCATTATGTGCAGATAGAGGGGTTTCGGTGGAAAAATTTTTGTTCACTAATCAGTAAATATTTGTGCATTGATTTTTCTATACTACAAAAGCAGTGACATTTTCAATGTCCTAATCGAAGTAAGCACAGCACAAATATGATGCAAGAAAAAAAATTATAAATCGCACATTGAAAATACATTATTTATATGCCGAAAGCGTTTTGTTAACAAGCTTTTTAGTGAATCAAAAAACAAAAAAAAAGCTTATATAAATAAACACATGCCATTTTCTATTTGACATTCAGCACGCCCACGCAGGATTAATAAGACATTTTTTTTTTGTCAGAGCACACAAAACACGTCGCAGCAAATGTGCAAATAAAATGCGAACGAGACAAGCAAATACTAATATTTGCTGTGGCAACTGTACACAAAACGTTATTTCAGAAAAATAAAAATTCCGGCTGCCGATGCAAAAAATTGCGTAGCAGCTCTTACGCAATAGTTTTTGAATTGGCTTTGCTCTACATTGGAGACAGGGGCACATGTGGCATTTGGAATGTTGTCTAAGTGCTTTTGAAGGGTGATGGCCAGTCATACAAATGATGGTAGCTACTGGCAGTAAAATTATTTTTTGTTGCTGTTAGTAAATTTCTGCGGAAAAAAATTTATTTCAAGCTAAAACATTTCCCTAATCTTAAAGCCGGTCAACAAGATGTAGAACGGCAGAGGCTCACTCTCTCTGTTATACTGGTAGAAGCATGAAAACCGTCCCGGGAATGTCTGGGTTGCTTCTGAGTACCATAGACGACTCGACATTCTGAAAATATTCAAGAACTTGAATAGTGCGTCGTCCTGATAAATGATTGTCGTATGTTGTATAAATCCAAATAATCTAGGAGATGAATGGTTATATTTACCGTCACATTTGAGCATAAAATGCCACACCAACTATCATATAATCCAAAGTTTATTATTGCAGAACAACCAAGAATGCGCCTAGACAGCGTTGCACTGTCCGAAACAAATCTGGACTATTTAATAGAAGAATTTAAGCTGTTTAAATGATATATGAATCTATAATTAATACACATCTGCATGTATTTATGTAAATAAGGGAGGCATGTATGTATGTCAAAAAAATAACATCGCTATTGTTAACGTTCCCAGACCGAATTAAGCCATATAGGCGCGTATTTCTTCCCATAACAAGGATTGCATATGGACAAAGACAAGCGTTGACAGGCTGACAAATAGATGAATGGAAAAAGTGACAACGCAAAACGATGGACAAAAAAAAGTTGCTCAAAAAAATACAGAGCAATTTAAAATTGAAGAGAAGTACGGCTTAACAATGAAAAAATGAAATAAATATTTCATGAAGCAGCAATAAATGTAAGTGAGCGGATTAAAGAATCAATTCAAAAGCAACAAATATTCAATGATATTTTGGTGTTTTGTTCTATTAGAGGAAATAAAAAAGTTATGGAAATAAGTTTATAAAAATAATGAAGTAAAATAAAATAAAGCCAAATAAGTAAAAAAGGTAACAATAAAAAAAATTAAGTGAAATAAAAATAAAATAAAATAACATAAAAAAATATAAAAAATTTGTTGAAAATGTTAAAATAAAATAAAAAAATAAATAAAACAAGATTCAATAAGTCAAAAAAAAAATGGAAAAAAGAATAATAAAATAAAAAAACTTAAAATAAAGTAAACAAAATTTAAATAAAACAAAGTAAAAAATAAATAATAAAACAAGTAAGGAAGATTAAGTTCAGGTGAACTGAACATTAAATACCCAGCGGTAATTTTCAGAACAGGATAAAAATGATATGCCCTGGGTGGATTTACCTAAAGTTTTTACTATCTTACCTATTTACCTTACCGAATTATGTCAATTTATGTGAAATTTTCCGTATCGAAAGTGGTCGTGGTCGAGAAGCGATCTCGTCCAATTTCATCAGGTATACTCCCTATATTGCTAATATGTATACTAGGGTTATTCAAAAAAAATGTCGACTTAGTCTTACCTCCTAAAGAATTAGGTATTGATGAGAAAATAAGCCTTGCAAAAAATTAGCGCTCTAACTTAACCCTTAGAGGTGGCTTTTTTTTCACCCTTTCCCATACATTTTGTATGGGGGAAAAATGGCATTTTTTCAAAGTTAATTTTTTTTTGATTTTTGAAACTTTTTTTGGAAATATTTTTCATTACTCTTAAAGTTGCAGCATTGAAGCTTCCAAAATGGTAAGCAGTGTGCGATTATCTTAACTATTAAGATAATTACAGCCATTTGAAAATGGCTGAGTTTTGTACTATTGCACACACATACACAGAAACACGTATAAAATTTAGTAAACTTTAAATGGTTGTAATTATTTTAATAGTTAACATATTCGCACACGGCTTACTAGTTTGGAAGCTTCAAAATCAAGCTTTCAAATAAAATAAAATAAAATAAAATAAAATAAAATAAAATAAAATAAAATAAAATAAAATAAAAAAATAAAAAAAATAAAATAAAATAAAATAAAATAAAATAAAATAAAATAAAATAAAATAAAATAAAATAAAATAAAATAAAATAAAATTAAATTAAATAAAATAAAATAAAATAAAATAAAATAAGGCGAAGAAATAAATAATTTATAATAAAAGAAAATTAAAAAAAAATAAAAAAAAACAAAAAAAAATTTAATATGACCAAATAGAATAAAAATGAAAATTTAATTAAAGCAAAATTAAAAAACAAAACAAAACTTAAATAAAATAAAACAATAAAAATAACAACAAAAAAAAAACAATTCATACAATATGTATGAATTAAGTATTTAATTTTTTTCTATTTTTTTCCATTTAATTTTTTTCCACATTCGGTGGATTTGTCCTTTAGCAATTATTTTGCATACATTCATGTAAACAGCGTGCTGCAAGCCAATGCCATACCCCCACGAACAAAAAAATACTCCGAAGAGCACTGAAATGTCTCCTTTTTTCAGGCCTACAACCTTTTTGGGCCGTTCATTGGTGCTTGCCTTTGAAATACCTTTTTAATTTTTTGCGTCTGCTGCTTCTCTATATAGTAGAAAGCTTTACCTTGGTGCATTGTGGTGCTACTGACGTGATCTATATGCTTTTCTTCTTCTTTAGTTGTGCTAGAACCTGAACAATTTCTCTTGTTAAACAAATAAAAAACTATATATTTTAACCAAATCTAATATATTGCATGTATAGAGCATATGTGCAGTTTTTTGTATGTATGTCTACATTAATGCATTCGAAGGGATAGTTTGCCAGCATAAGAGAATATGTGTGCATTATGCCAGACATGTTGGCACCAATTTAATTTCACACCAACTGTTTTGCCTTCGACTGGACTTTTTCATCTAGCGAGTCTTTTTTCCAATCAAATCGTATGGTTAGCAACACACTTCTATGTACATGTGAAAGGGCGTTTCCAAACCATGAGTGTGCTCTGTTCGTATGTACATCAGCTATCCTTCAGCTTCCCCCAACACTAAATTACGACCTTGCTTCACGCTGGTTGACTACACTGACCCAAAAAAGTTCGTGTATCCAATGAAAAAGTACATAGATTTTAAGAATTGTTCGTTAAAACCTCTCCAAAGAACTTTTTCGTAGAAATTTAAGAACATTTCTTAGAATATAAGTACTTTTTCGTAAAATATGTAAACAAATGCACAGAAAGCATGTATTCATTCATAAATTGTAAGAAAATTTTCTTAGATTCTATGAATTTTTTCTTATATTTTAAGAAAAACCAGCGTGAACTTCTATGAAATTTTGTTCGTAAAAAACATGTACGTTTTTGGTTCAGTGTACTTGACTGTCTGACAATGTTGAATATGTCGTCCAGCTAACGTGACTGGCATGCAGCTCTGCTTCAATATCTTTGGTACATACGTCCTTTTTGATTGTCAAGCGAAGCATTAAACCGCTTTGCCCACGGACAGGCCAAAATCAGCTGTTGCAGAGTGTGCTAATTCTTTTTTTTTCAATCATTTTTTCTCCCTTTTGTATTTTTAATTAATTGTAGACACAAAATAATTATTGTTCGAAAGCTGTTTAACATTCCCACAGCATACTCGTTGGTCTATTATGTGCTCATATGGATATGTGACGCTTTAGTAACATGTTGTGAATTGTTTGGTTTGCTATTTTCTGGTGTGTATGCATACATGAATATGTTTTATTATGCATGCAAGTATGGGACAGTTATAACTACGCTGCAGTAAATTACTAGCTAGAGTCTAACAATACCTTAAAAAATCTCACTAACATTGTTTGTTTTATTTTACGAAATGTTTTATTTTATTTTATTTGATCTGACTTGCCTTAATTTTATAGATACCCACCCAGCATTTTATGAAATTTTTGATCATACTCGAGTCTTTTTCGAGTCTGCTACGCGATTAAAACAATCATAAATGAGCTCACTTTCTGATCATAAAAGACTCTTTTGCCGGTAGAAAAATGTACCCTGTCCGCAACTCTTATTGATAGACCTTTTATGATCAGTTTTGACTCTTTTTCGACTCTTGCAACAATCATTTCGGAGTCGTTTTCTAGTCAGTTTTCAGTCGTATTTGCAAGCATTTTCGAGTCGTTTTCTAATCATTTTATGATCTTTTTCAAATACTTTCTGGCTACTCTTCTTATGTACAATTTCAACGAGTAAACAAGTTTTTTTTATATAAGAATACACACCTGTACATATTTTATTCAATTCATGTTAGTGGTTTTGAATATTAAATTTACGGTAGTGTGGTATCTGATTAACACTGTATTGAAAAGCTATAACAATGTACATTTCGTTACCTTAATTTACCAAGCTAGCGATTTTCAATGAAAAAAATTTAAATCTAAGTGATAAAATTAGCAAAATGCACTCTAATAATGTTTATGGCCTCTTGTTGTCTCTGATTGGCATTTGATTTTTGGGACTGAAACAGGCGCATATGGTGTTGCTCATTGAACCAAATTTCCCCGTGCAGCATGCAGTACAGTTCTGCTGGTTGCCACCGTTGGAATCTATCTATTATATACATATAAATGCGCAATGCTTAACAGTTTTCTGCCTTTTTTGCAATAACCACAATTCTAAGGTATATAAAATTTGATATGTATCGATAAAAATGAATTATAACTAGAGTTCGCCCAGTGGTTGAAATTCAACCACAAAACCTTATTTTATTTTCCTACCTTTTTGCTATTTCTTAAATTTTCCTTTCTTTTCCATATTTTGTATATTTTTGGTTTCTATACATTCCTATTCATTTTGCCTTTTCCTCCCTCTTTACACCATTCAGTAATATAGTTTCAATGTTGATAATTATTTATTCTTCCTAGGTCGTCTTCATTCCTTTCCTTTCCTTAGCATTCATTTGCTTTTATTTCCTTTCCTTTCCTCTCCTTTCATCTCAATTTATTTCTTTTGCTTTTCTTTTCTTCTCTTCCCTTTTATTTCGTTTCCTTATCTTCTCCGTTCTTTTCCTTTTCTTTCCTTTTCTCTTCTTTCCTTTTCTTTCCTTTTCTCTTTTTTCATTTCATTTTATTTCCCTTCTTTCTTTCTTTCTTTTCTGTTCTTCTCTGTTCTTTTCTTTTATTTTTCTTTCTTTTCGTTTCTTTTATATTCTTACCTGATCCTTCTTTCTATTTCCATTACATTCCTTTTTTCCTTTTATTTTCTTTTTCTTTCCTTTTCTTTCGTTTCCGTTGCTTTAGTTTCCTTTCATTTTATTCATTTTTTTTTTTTCATTTCATTTCTTTTCTTTTAGTTTTTTCTTACCTTTATTTTCTTTCACTTTTTTCTTAAATTTCCCTTCCTGTCCTTCCTTACCTTTCCTTTTCTTACCTTTCCTTTCCTACCGTTTCCTTATTTTCTTTTGTTCCTTTCCGCAGCTCCTTTGTTTTTCTTTTTCTTTCATTCATTTCCTTAAATTATTTTTTTTAGCTTTTCATTACCTTTCTTTCCTTTATTTTTCTTTCTTTTTATTTTCATTTATTTTCCATACCTTCTTCCTCGCTATCTTTTCTTTCCCTTCTTTTTTTCTTCTTTCCTTTCTTTGTCTTTCTGCTTTTGCTTCTCTTTTCCACTGTTTTACCTACATTACATTTCCTTTCTTCCCTTCCTTTTTCTTTTCCATTCCTTTCCTTTCCCTTTGATTTTTCTGTCATATTTTCCTTTCCTTACCTTAACTTACCTTTATTTTCCTTTTATTCATCCCTTTCCTTTCCTATTATTTTCTTAATTTAATACTTTTATTTATTTTATATTATTCCCTTTCCTTTCATTTCCAACAAATTTTATTTTTTTTACTTTCAATCACTTTTCTATATCTGATTTTACTTTTTTTTTTTAATTTTATCAATTTTCCATTTTATTTTATTTCACTAAGTCTATCCACGAAGGGCCTTGTGCACGATCTAGCTTATTTGTGCTTTTTTTCCAAAGCATTTGCTTCTCTGAATCCCCACGCACAGATTTTGTTTTTGTAAACACTGTTTGTACCTAAACTCAATAAAGTTGACGCGCTGGCTCATGTTATCTTATTGCTGCCAACAAAACAACTCACCCTACTGCAATGAATGCAGTGGTGACATTCACACCACTACAAGTGCTAAACACGCATTCACTTTATAGAGCCGCTGTTATGTGTGTATGTAGGTACGACCACTTGCATTGTTGTGTTTGAATTCATTGCAGATGGGAGAGTCCGAGTGTGAGTTGTTTTGTTGGCAGCAATAATAAACATGAGCAAACCCGTCAACTTTAATGAGTGAAGAAAATCTGTGAGTAGGTATTCATAGAATCAAATGCTTGCTCAGACATGATGTTTTGAAAAAAAAGCACAAATAAGCTAGATAATGCACAAGGCCCTGCGTGGCTAGGCTTAGTGAAATAAAATGAAATGGAAAACTAACCCCTGCGGGTTAGGGGTTTAGAATATGCCCGAGGTAGGCATACCGGTCGTAAGAGGCGACTAATATGCACATAGGTAATGACGTGCTACTCGATGGTTGATCTACGGATATGATTCCTCTCACCTCTTAGTACCCATCTTCTTCTTCCTCACGGATGACATGACCTAGAAGGTTCCACTGGTCATACCAAATCGCTACCACGACAGTCGGGCAGTACCGCAAGGGAGTACCGCAGCGTACCGGGGTCATATCCGGCCAAGGACTGTCAACTTCGGCATCACTCCCCAAAACCTTCGGGGAGTGTTTTGCTGTTAACAACAAAAACAACAACAACACCAACAACAACAACAACAAAGTAAAAAAAGAAATTTGTTGGAAATGGAAGGAAAGGAAATAATATAAAATAAATAAAAATAAAACAAAATGAAATAAATAAAATAGAAAAGAAAGGAAAGAATGGGAAAGGAAAGGAATAGATAAAAGGAAAATAAAGGTAAGTTAAGGTAAGGAACGGAAAAAATTAGAGAAAAATCAAAGGCAAATAAAGGTAGGGAAAGGAAAGGAATGGAAAAGAAAAAAGGAAGGGAAGAAAGGAAATGTAATGTAGGTAACGGAGTGGAAAAGAGAAGCAAATAGAGAAAGACAAAGAAAGGAAAGAAGAGAAAAAGAAAGGAAAGAAAAGTTAGCGAGGAGGAAGGTGTGGAAAATAAATGAAAATAAAAATAAAGAAAAATAAAGGAAAGAGAGGTAATGAAAAGCTAAAAAAATAAGTAAAGGAAATTAATGGAAAAGAAAGAAAACTAAAGGAGTTACGAAAGGAAAAAAAAGAAAGTAAGGAAACGGTAGGAAAGGAAAGGTAAGAAAAGGAAAGGTAAGGGAAGGAAGCGTAAGAAAACGAAATGACAGGAAAAGATATCTAAGGAAAAAAGTGAAAGAAAATAAAGGTAAGAAAAAAATAAAAGAAAAGAAATGAAAAAAAAAAAAAATGAATAAAATGAAAGGAAACTAAAGCAAAGGAAACGAAAGGAAAGAAAAGAAAATATTTTTCTTTTATTTTTTTCTTACCTTTATCTTCTTTCACTTTTTTCCTTAGATATCTTTTCCTGTCATTTCATTTCGTATGTAATGGAAATGGAAAGAAAGGTCAGGTAAGAAAATAAAAGAAAGAAAGAAAGAAAGAAAGAAGGGAAATAAAATTAAATTAAAGAAGAGAAAAGGAAAAGAACGGAGAGGGAAGAATAGAAAAGGAAAGAGAAGAGAAGAAAAGGAAAGTAAAGCAAAAGATATAAATTGAGATGAAAGGAGAGGAAAGGAAAGGAAATAAAAGCAAATGATAGCAAAGGAAAGGAAAAGAAAGAAATACGTATGAAGACGAACTAAGAAGAATAAATAATTATCAACATTGAAACTATATTACTGAATGGTGTAAATAGGGAGGAAAAGGCAAAATGAATAGGAATGTATAGAAACCAAAAATATACAAAATATGGAAAAGAAGGAAAATTTAAGAAATAGCAAAAAGGTAGGAAAATAAAATAAGGTTTTGTGGTTGATTTTCAACCACTGGGCGAACTCTAGTGGAAGGTATTACGCAGATTTTTTTTATAAAGGGTTTTGGACTTTTTATTCCGCTTTGGGTGTCGCCTTCAACAAAATGTGGTGTTGGTTGAATAATTTCCAATGCAAGACTGCCAATCCTAAACCCAGTTTTTTTGGACTTTATGCAGGCAATTGATTAATCCTTTAGAGAAGATTGTTTTATTTTATTTTGTTATATTCATATGTACATATATGTAAATGTCTACCTACTCTAAATTATTGTTACTGCGATGCTTAGAACAGAATTTTTTGCTTGCAGCTGTTCAAATAAAATTTGATATTAAGGTTTGTAAATTGCAGGGAAATTTTTAAAGTATTGATTTGTTTTGAAAAAGTATGTCGTTAAAAGCAAAGCCAAACAATTTTACATAATCATCTTTCCATCCCCATTATGATCATTTTATTTTATTTTGTGATCGTTCTACGTTTTGTGGTTGAAATTTCAATAAATCATTTTTCATGCATACTGATGAGTCGTTTTCGAGTCTTATTTTAATCGTGTAAGTGATCAATCATTTTTGAATCACTCAAAGTGATCCAAAAAGACTCAGAAAGGTGATTTATTTAAAAGTAATCTTCCAAATGCTATTCGGCATGTATAGTTCCATATATGAAAGTTCTTAGGTTCAAAAAAATAGTTCATTAAGGCATGTCCGTCCGTCTGTCCGTTCGTCCGTCTGCCGCGTGGCCCGCCCACTTTTAAGGGAGACATTTTTGAAAATTCGACAGGTCGTAACTTTTAAACTGATTAGGGTAGAACTAATGAAATTTGGCACAAAGCATAATAGTATCGTTTGGAGTATACCTGATGAAATTGAATAAAATCGTCCTCCAACCACGCCCACTTCCGATATCGAAATTTCGAAAATCACCAAAATTGACATAATTCGGTAACGAAAACGGCTAACATGATATATATGTATATACCAAACTATAGTTTGGTAGGATAAATCCCCTAATCATTACATTATGATTTTTTATAAATTTTTAAAAGTAGACTTTCCAGGGAGGCATATTTGAAAATTTCACGGGTCATAACTTTTAAACTGATTACGGTAGAACGATGAAACTGGTGCGAGGTATATACTAGGAGTATACCTCATGTAATTGGACGAAATCGCTTCCCAACCACGCTGGGTATTTAATGTTCTGCCTGCCGGAACTTAGACTTCCTTACTTGTTTCTTTATTATATTATATTTCATTTTATTTTTTTATTATATTTTATTTTATTTTATTTCATTTAATTTTTATTTTATTTTATTTTATTCTATTATTATATTTATATTTATATTTATATTTTTTTATTTTTGTATTTTCTTTTATTCTATTATAATATTTACATTTCTTTTCTTATTTTTATTTATTTAATTTTAATTTTATTTAATTTTGTTTCATTTTATTTTATTTTATTGTATTTTTTATTTTATTTTTATTTTAGTTTTTTATTTTATATTATTTTATTTTATTTTATTTAATTTTTTTTTTTTAATTAATGTTATTTTATTTTGTTTTATCTTATTTTATTCCAATTTATTTTATTTTATCTTAATTGATTTCATTTACTTTTTGTTTTACATTGTTTAATTTAATCTTTTTATTCCATTTTATTTGGTTTTATTTTATTTTATTGTTGTTTATTTTCTTTTATCTTATGTTTATCTTTTATCTTATCTTCGCCTACCTTACTTTTCTTTAATTGCTTTTTACTTGAACAAGGAAAATAACTTCAAGCCAAATTTACTTTGGCGGACACCACGGCGTATACGTAACCAGGGCTTTTTGTTTTGTGAAATGTTTGAAATATAACTTTCGAGAATTTTTTAGCAGAAAATTTAATTTATGTGTAATTTCGGTAACTGGACTCTCCTTTGTTTGTTCACGTCACGTTGTTAAAAAAATGCAAAATAATCGAGACAAGCCGGGATAACTAACTAACTTGAGTTAAGGTAAATATGATGCTTTTTAACTTTGCTGCTCAGGCAACGGATTGTTTGACCGTTATAACATTGTTTACTCGTAATTTATATGCAACGGGCGTGCAAGTTTAGAGATGAAGGAAAAGAGAAATCACGAAAACAATGACTGGTGCCAAAACAAGAGAAAAGTGTAAATGGCAGGCATTGGGGAAAACAATGCCGTAACAAGAATAAGAAAAGAAGAAGAAGAAAAATGCTAACACACAACTGTTTAAAATGCAGATGCTGGCTTTTTTGCCTAAATAAATTTCAGCAAATATTACAAAACACAAACACATTTACACATCTTTGCACACAAGAGTAGATGCAAGTAATACCAGCGTTTGCTGTCCTACCAACTAACATTGAGTTTGTTTTGTTGTTTGTATAAATTTCCATCAGTTTTGCTTGAAAATTCGTATATTTGAAAGTTTCCTTCTTCTTGTTTTAACCTTCTTTGTGCAACGTTATTTATTCGCTGGCTTTTGCCTTCAACATAAATCACTTAGTTATGCCCACAAACTCTGGAATCGATTACTTGGTAAATATTTATAAAATACTGCATACAGACATACAAATCAGCAAATTATTTCGAAAGTTTTATATAGTATGATTTGTTTACTTTTACATTTGCTGATTATGTCATAATTACCAAAAATTTGACAGGAGAATAAGTTTATGTTAATGAAAACTTGAATAAATCTGCTTAAACTTTAGTCAAGTGCTAATTTAGAAGCCAATATTAAATAAGGAACGAAACCGACTCAAAATGGCAATATTTTACAGACTTTTAGATTAGAATTGCTGATTTTCTAGCTAAATGAATAAAAAATAAAATTTAATAAAATAAATAAATAAAATAAAAAAAAATAAAACAAAATAAAATAAAAATAAATTAATATAAAATTAGGTTGAAAAAATAAAGAAAAAATATAAGGTAAGAAAAAAAACGAAAAAAATAAATATAAAAAATAAAAAAAATAAAATAAAACAGAATAAACTAACATAAAATAAAATAAAGTTTAATTTAATTTAATAAAAATGAAAAAAAATAAAATTAAATTAAAAAAAAAAAATTAAATGAAATAAAATAAAACAAAATCGATATCGATTTTCAGTGAAGGCAATGAAAGAATTCTGAGAAAATTTAAAAGTAAAAAAAAAATTAAAATTGTTTCGATAAGCTCATTTGGTTCAACAACATTGGAACATGAAGTGTTATATGATA
>CAXKVI010000005.1:18446034-18466149 GCA_964058755.1 Campiglossa producta
CGGACAGCAGTTAACAACTGGCTCAAAGCTATCGCTTTTTACCACGCTTTTATTAGGTTCACTTGTATGTTTGCTTGTTTGTTTGTTTGTTTGCTTGCTTGTATGTATGTGACTCTCGTTCGGTCTAAGCCCCAGTGGCCCAAAAACCGTAAAATGTCCCTACAATATGGGTACCAAACGAAAGGGGAAGGCCCCAGGTTTCATTTGGACATCGATCTATTTCGATAAATTTAAAAACCTAAAAAATTCCCTACAATATGGTTATCAAACTAAAGGTGAAGGCCCCAGGTTTCACTTGGACAGCGACATATTTCGATAAATTTATCGATAACTGAGTTATCGGCCAAAATGTGGTTGCCCGAAAACCTTAAAATTTCCCTACAATATGGGTATGAAACGAAAGGTGAAGGCCCCAGGTCTCATTTGGACTTCGATATATTTCGATAAATTGATCGATAACTGAGTTATCGGTCAAAATGTGGTTGCCCGAAAACCTTAAAATTTCCCTACAATATGGGTTTCAAACGAAAGGGGAAGGCCCCAGGTTTCATTTGGACATCGACATATTTCGATAAATTTATCGATAACTGAGTTATCGGTCAAAATGTGGTTGCCCGAAAACCTTAAAATTTCCCTACAATATGGGTATCAAACGAAAGGGGAAGGCCCCAGGTTTCATTTGGACATCGACATATTTCGATCAATTTATCGATAACTGAGTTATCGGTCAAAATGTCAATGCCCAAAAACCTTAACATTTTCTACAATATGGGTACCAAACGAAAGGGGAAGGCCCCAGGTTTCATTTGGACATCGATCTATTTCGATAAATTTAAAAACCTAAAAAATTCCCTACAATATGGTTATCAAACTAAAGGTGAAGGCCCCAGGTTTCACTTGGACAGCGACATATTTCGATAAATTTATCGATAACTGAGTTAACGGCCAAAATGTGGTTGCCCGAAAACCTTAAAATTTCCCTACAATATGGGTATGAAACGAAAGGTGAAGGCCCCAGGTCTCATTTGGACTTCGATATATTACGATAAATTGATCGATAACTGAGTTATCGGGCAAAATGTGATTTCCCCAAAACCTGAAAGCTTCCCTACAATATGGGTAACAAACGAAAGATGAAGGCCCCAGGTTTCAATTGGACATCGACATATTTCGATAAATTTATCGATAACTGAGTTATCGGTCAAAATGTGGTTGCCCGAAAACCTTGAAATTTCCCTACAATATGGGTATTAAACGAAAGGGAAGGCAACAGGTTTCATTTGGACATCGAAATATTTCGATAAATTTATCGATAACTGAGTTATCGGTCAAAATGTCAATGCCCAAAAACCTTAACATTTTCTACAATATGGGTACCAAACGAAAGGGGAAGGCCCCAGGTTTCATTTGGACATCGATCTATTTCGATAAATTTAAAAACCTAAAAAATTCCCTACAATATGGTTATCAAACTAAAGGTGAAGGCCCCAGGTTTCACTTGGACAGCGACATATTTCGATAAATTTATCGATAACTGAGTTATCGGTCAAAATGTGGTTGCCCGAAAACCTTAAAATTTCCCTACAATATGGGTATCAAACGAAAGGGGAAGGCCCCAGGTTTCATTTGGACATCGACATATTTCGATAAATTTATCGATAACTGAGTTATCGGTCAAAATGTCAATGCCCAAAAACCTTAACATTTTCTACAATATGGGTACTAAACGAAAGGGGAAGGCCCCAGGTTTCATTTGGACATCGATCTATTTCGATAAATTTAAAAACCTAAAAAATTCCCTACAATATGGTTATCAAACTAAAGGTGAAAGCCCCAGGTTTCACTTGGACAGCGACATATTTCGATAAATTTATCGATAACTGAGTTATCGGTCAAAATGTGGTTGCCCGAAAACCTTAAAATTTCCCTACAATATGGGTATGAAACGAAAGGTGAAGGCCCCAGGTCTCATTTGGACTTCGATATATTTCGATAAATTGATCGATAACTGAGCTATCGGTCAAAATGTGATTTCCCAAAAACCTGAAAGCTTCCCTACAATATGGGTAACAAACGAAAGATGAAGGCCCCAGGTTTCAATTGGACATCGACATATTTCGATAAATTTATCGATAACTGAGTTATCGGTCAAAATGTGGTTGCCCGAAAACCTTAAAATTTCCCTACAATATGGGTTTCAAACGAAAGGTGAAGGCCCCAGATCTCACTTGGAATTTGATATATTTCGATAAATTTATCGATATCTGAGTTATCGGTCAAAATATGATTGCCCAAAAACCTAAAAATTCCCTACAATATGGGTATCAAACGAAAGATGAAGGCCCCAGGTTTCACTTGGACATCGACATATTTCGATAAATTTATCGATAACTGAGTTATCGGTCAAAATGTGGTTGCCCGAAAACCTTAAAATTTCCCTACAATATGGGTTTCAAACGAAAGGTGAACGCCCCAGGTCTCATTTGGACTTCGATATATTTCGATAAATTTATCGATAACTGAGTTATTGGTCAAAATATGATTGCCCAAAAACCTAAAAAATTCCCTACAATATGGGTATCAAACGAAAGGTGAAGGCCCCAGGTCTCTTTTGGACTTCCATATATTTCGATAAATTGTTCGATAACTGAGTTATCGTTCAAAATATGATTGCCCAAAAACCTAAAAAATTCCCTACAATATGGGTAACAAACGAGAGGCTAAGGCCCCAGGTCTCATTTGGACTTTGATATATTTCGATAAATTTATCGATATCTGAGTTATCGATCAAAATATGATTGCCCAAAAACCTAAAAAATTCCCTACAATATGGGTATCAAACGAAAGATGAAGGCCCCAGGTTTCACTTGGACACCGACATATTTCGATAAATTTATCGATAACTGAGTTATCGGTCAAAATGTGGTTGCCCGAAAACCTTAAAATTTCCCTACAATATAGGTTTCAAACTAAAGGTGAACGCCCCAGGTCTCATTTGGACTTCGATATATTTCGATAAATTTATCGATAACTGAGTTATTGGTCAAAACATGATGAAAAGCGTGGTCCGCTTTGTGCCATAATTTTCGTATATCGAGCACTCGATGCTTTTCCCACCTAATGCTAGTTTCTTTACTACGCTTTCATTAGCTTTATTTGTACATACATTCATATGTATGATTGCTTGTTTGTATGTAACTCTACTTCAGTCTACCCGATAGTGGCATATGACTGGCACAAAAACCTTGAAATGTGCCTTCAATATGGGTGTCAAACGATAGGAGGTTGCATTTGGACTTCGATATATTTATCGATAACTAAGTCGTGCGTAGGGTTTGGGACCCACCACATAAAACAAAAATTCCAATGAGATCTAACTTAGACGGCCAAAATCGCCTAGGCGGTTAAAAGCTATTTTAAGTAAGTAAGTAAGTAAGTTATCGGTCATAATGCCCACAATCTGGGTATCAATCAAAAGGGAAGTTCTACAGGTTTCTATTGGACTTTGGAATATTTCGATATATTTATCGATAACTGAGTTATCGGTCAAAATGAGGTTGTCCAATAATATTCAAAATTGCCTACAATATGGGTATCAAAAGCAGGTGGAGGCCCAGAGGTTTCGTTTTGACTGCGGTATACTTCGATATATTTATCGATTACTTCATAACACATTTAACTAAAAAGTAAAAAATAAATATAGTTTAAAAAGTGAGAACACGCGCTTTTAAAGAATATTGCACTAAAAAGGTAAAAATAATTTAAATAAAAAAAGAAGATTATGGAACAAAGCGGACCACGCTTTTTCCACAATACTACTGTGTAGGGTTTATAAAATTATTTTCAACTTTTTAGTTCAATACTCTCTAAAAGCGTGAGTTTTAGTTTTTTTAAACTATATTTATTTCTGTGAAATAACATTTCTTCATATAAGGTTCTTCCGAACGCGGATAGTCGTGGTGCGTGCCTGTTTGACTAAGACAATAATTTTTGTTACAAAAGAGAGAGGGAGCGAGACCGAACATTTTTGCAACCGTTGAAAAATCGCTTAATCCTTTTTAAGTGCTTTAACTGCCATGAAAAACGCGAAAGACAAAAAAATAACTGCTAGAAGAGGAAGTGAGTGCAAGGCTTTTAAAAAGCGCTTAGTCACTTTTTAACGCGTTTTCTGCATAGTCAACTTAAGCTGAGATTTCTTTTGATACGAAATATTTACATACATACATATGTACGAAGGTGTTTTTATAAACTTGCTAAATTGCTTGTGTTGAAAATAACTAAAGAGTTAGCAATAAGAGATTACATACTTTTTTCGGTAGTGGTGGAGTACCTAAAAGTATACTCCAAAAATAACCATGCCCCAAAAAGTATGCAATAGATTTCTATGTAACTTGCTTGTTACTTTTACAAAAAAGCAATATGCCGCGTTTATGCAATGATTTTTTTAGAAAGAGGGCTTCATATAGATAGCTTGTGCTAAACATGTTAGAATTAAGCTTTATCAAGGATCTTCGGATCACACGTTAAAAAATTCGTTTACAAAATATGAATTGTGCCTAAAAGTATGTAATATTTCTAGCTTATTAATTTAAAAAAGGCTCCCTAAACAATCGAAATACATTCCGAAACTAAATGTGTTGGGCTTGTTTTATTTAGCCTTTATCAGCTTCCTATAGCTGTATTTCTTAAATTTAATGTTGCAGATATGTATTTCTTTTCCTCAACCGGGTTTTAAATTTGTCAATAAACGATTTAGAACCAGGTTGCACCTAATTTAGGCTGCAATACTAAGTCTTAAACTATTTTCACAACTCTTCTTCACCCTCTCTTCTCAAATAATTCATTTTCTTTCAGTCAACGAGGCATGACTTATGAAATATTTCCGGCATTTGATTGTGACGAAATATGAAAATCATCAAATCAATGGTAAAATTGAATTCCATTCAAACTACACACATACATACAACCAAATGCTGCAGCCTTTCACGTACAATGAATATCTGTGTAACTATGTATCAATGTGATAGAAAAGTTCGCACACAAATAAATTCACCATTTTCTCAACAAATACATATGTGAAGGAGTACGTGTACTCACAGCTATGCATGTCGCCCTTTTCACAGTTATCTAGGTAACTGCTTTTACCGAAATGCAACCAGGTGCGAAATTGCTATTTTTGTTGAAATTCGTAAGCATAACTTTTGGCGCTTTAGCAATAATTCAAAATTTTCATGCTATATGATTTTTATGGTGGCATTTTCGGTCGAGCGCTGAAGAGATGTTATGTTGGCTGATTTGCTTTTCCGCCTACTGATAGATTAGTAATTTGTTTGGAAGTGAGGCGTGCCAGTTGTGATTGAAGTCTAAATAAAATTATGTGCATACTTTAAGGCGCACAGATTTTATTACAAATAAATTCAAATTTCATGTGAGCAATGCAACTGCCATTTTAGTAAATAATTTTATTGAGTATTTTATTTACTATTGCACAATTTTGTTAAAAAATTGCAATATTTTAGACGTTTATGTATGAAATATGCAGTTTAATGTAGTAAACTGGAGAAAATTCGTTGCATAGCTCAAGGATATTGCAGAGTATACACTTGATTTAAAGGTATTAATTAAAAATTTGTGTGCTTAGAGTAAATAATAAGTTTAATAGTAGTTATCAGCAGCTATAGATATTAGTGTGCCAAACTTGTTTCTTTTGGTGGCTATTTTCTTGCGTATGAAGTCAGAACTAAATATAATGCATATTTTAAAGCGCACAAATTTATAACAAAATTTTATGTGCGCAATGCATCTGCATATTTATTGAACAACTTTATTGAGTGCTTTATTTATTATTGTACATTTATCTGCAATCTTGTGTAATGAACTTGAGAAAATCATGGAGATTCGAAATGAACCAAGTGCAAAATTAGATTTTATGGTCTTAAGGAAATATTTGTGTGCTAGAGTAAATAATGACTTTATTGTCAATTATAAGGAAGCTATTTTCTATTGGTGATTATTTTTTCTTGCATGCTTTTGGCACTTCAAACTTGAACCTATAATTCATAGATTGTAGCTCTCAACTTTGGTATGTATAACAGCATCTAGTTGAAAGCAGCTTTTTTGAATGTTATAGAATTACAAACTCGAATCAAAACCCTACGTTAGTGGAATTCAGTACGCGATTTTAACTAGAGTTGTCATTGTTACGTTGACTTAACAACAATTTTATCGATTTCGCTATTCACTACAAGTTTATTTGACAACATTTGTTATCGAAATGTCAGCTGTTATTGTTTCTATGCTTAGCTGAGAATCTGCTACGTTTTGATATGCCTACCTGATATAATCACCTATTGGTAGTTATTAAGGAAGACCTACAGAATCACCAAAACGATAGTGCAAGCAACAAAATTATTGAGCTAACAACCCGTTCCATAGTATTGTTTAAAGTTACTGAATTCCACTACAGGTGCCGCTGTGGATATTTTAAATTTGAAATGACTAAATATCATGTTCTTCGTTTTTTAAACCTAAAGGTTCTATCACAGAACTTTTTCTAAAAACGCCTTGTTTTATCGAAACATTATCAAAGATTATCTCCAATAAATCTTTTTTAATCAGATCCAATTTTTATCCTGATAATCGTCATTTCCAGCGGTTTTTGATTCAAAATATTTGAAAAAAATGTTAGCTTTTACCAAACCGTCTTTTAACTTTAAAAAATCAGAGAAAACGCTTAAAGCGTTCTATTAGCAAAAAAAGAAAATTAAAATAAAACAAGTAAGGAAACCTGTCTTCGGCTGTGCCGAAGGCTAAATACCTTTCATGAATAAGCGTCACGATTTTCACTGTTTGATCCCAGTACAGCCTGTGTGAATTGAACTTAAGCTCATACCGATATTATCGGAACTATCGAGTATATTGCGGCGATGTGTTATATTGGTCCAATCTCACTGATTTTTAACACCGACAATCCACATTTTAAAATAGCAATAGTTACGAAATTTAACGTTCCTACCTATATAATTACAAATCCGTTTATTGGAACAATCGATTGTATGGGAGCTATGTGAAAAATTTATCCCATCTCGATGATTTTCAACATCGATATTTCACATATAAAAATAGCAATAGTTACAAAATTTCACGTTCCTAGGTGTTTAATTACAGGAGTTATAGCCCAAAATCTGTTTATCGGAACAATCGATTGTATGGGAGCTATATGTAATATCGGTCCGATCTTGCTGGTTCCGACAAATGATTCCTATATTGGAAAATGGTGGCCGCATACAAAATTTCAGCCAAATATCTCAAAAACTGAGGGACTAGTTTGCGTTCAAACAGACAGACGGACAGACGGACAAGGCTAAATCAACTCATCTCGCCATCCTGATCATTTCGGTATACTTATTGATGGGTCTATATCTTCTTCTTCTCTTACTTACAAACAGCGGACCAAAGTTATAATACCATTTCATGTTCATGAAAGGTATAATTATATAAGGGCTAAGAACATGTCAGAACGAGGTGTCCTATAATTATGATAAGGAGTGTATTGTGTATGAAATAACTTAATCAGCTGAAACCAAAATCTAATCTTCAAGTATTATGTTTACGATAACTTAGCTAAATCTTAAAAGATACCCAATTGGAAGATAACAAGATATTTATTTTGCGAATTTAAACTGGTCTGAACCGATTCAAGTACACAAACATTATTTATGCACATAAATAATAATTAAAATTTCAAGACCAGATTTTTTCACATGTCATTACTTTGGGTACGTATGAACCGGTTAAACCGATTCAAATATTTAAGAATTTTTAGTTCAAGCTTGAATTTTACACTTGCCAAGAGTTGAAAATTATTTTATTTTAGAAATATCGAATCGGTTTGAACGGTTATTAAGTTCAATCAGGTTTTATGTAAACTTTGCAGTTATTTTTGGTCCGCTTAAGTTTTTAAATTAATTTTAATTAATTTAAGGTGTGTATCTCAATACTCTCAATCTGTTACTCTCCAGTCGCTGTTGCTTCAATAACAAAATTTTAGTTCGTTTTAGACAATCTTTTACCCCCGCATGCTATTGAATGACTTTCCTTAGCCACACAACTTTTATATCCAGCCAATATTTCTTTCCGATTTCTTTGCGTTTTTTCATTTTCCTAATATCATTTGATGATGCAATTTGGTAATTTATCATTGCATACCTTAAGGCGCCCAACAACAACTGCAACAGTTCAAGCAGCAACAATGTTTCGTATTTGTTGCGCAACATCGAGAAAAGTAGTGTAAAAAGGTGAAACCCTAAATGTCTTTGCTTTAATGCGCAAGTTGAAAGGTTGCTGCTGTGGAGACAGTTTGGTATCACCAATGAAATTGGATGTGCGCGCAAGATTTGTAAAGTGCCAACGAAAATTAAAAGCAAAGTATGTATTTTATTTTTATCAATAGAAGTGAAAAATAGAGCTTTGGTGTGCAATTTTATTGAACGTGGACTGAATGGAATTGATGTTTAATTTATTTAAAACTGTTTGTACAAGTAAGACTAAGTCTTTTAGGTAGTACATCAATCTGATAAGTTATTACAAAGAAAATCTTACAAAATATATATGAATAACAGGAACAGAAAAGTTAAAATAGGTAGATAGATAAGCATTTACAAAATGAATTAAACATATGTACATGTATAACCGGTCCTTCAGTTGATATAAAATTTACACAATTTTAATACCGGCCATTAACAGAGAAATTGCGACTAATGGATATTTTTAATATGTTTATAACAGTTAACAAAAGTTAAAATACAATTTAAGGTAAGTTAGGAATTAAGAAAAGATATTGCTGCTAGTTTGAAACACCTTGCTTTCTGAATAGCTTTTGTCTTGGATGGAAGTGAGTTCCAAAGACGGATTGTGCTGACAAAGAACAATCTGGAGGATGTCATGTATCTAGAATTTGGGACCAATATATTCAAAGTTCGAGTAGACTGACATAAATTTAACTTTTCAAATAAGTAAGGGGGATATTGAGAGTGGAGTAGCTTATGCAAAAAGCAAAGATTTCTGATCTTTAAAAAATGTTTAACGTCACTCCCGAGGATTTGCGTAGAATATAAAGAGATATGGTCAAATTTTCTTTTAGAATAAACAAACCGAGCAGCATTGTTTAAGGCAAGTTGCAGTTTATTGAGCGACGACGAATCAAGGTTACCGTATACAAGTTCACCATAAGAAATTTGAGGGATTATCAGAGTTTTGACTAGCCTCAACTTAGTATCACATGGCAGTAAATAGGCTGTTCGGTACAAGTTTCGAAGGGTGTTATATATTTTACCGACCACAATATTGATATGGTCAACACATGTTAACTTAGAGTTGAGTCTAAAACCTAAATTGGTGACCACATCGTTTAAAAATATTTTATCCCCATTAAGTATAATATCAGGAAGGCAACTCAGGTCATAATCTGCGTTCGATATTGCTATCGCCTTTGACTTCCTTGCATTAAGAGATAATTTATTTACATAAGCCCAATGTCCAATACGCGCAAGGTCTTCATTCAGCCTAGCAAACAAGTCTTCGGTAAGCCCAATTGGTCGGGACAGATATATTTGTGTATCGTCTGCATACAGATGTATCGAGGCATTGTGACAGCAACCAACAATGTCGTTAATAAAAATTGTAAACAATATTGGACCTAAGATAGATCCCTGTGGGACACCAGCTGTTATGCGCTTTAAGTTTGAGACTTTATCACCACATTGAACCTGCTGAGATCGACCGACAAGATAGTTTTGCATTAGTTTAATAGCATAAGAGCTGAAGTTATAGCATGTTTCGAGTTTATGGAGAAGTATTGTGAAATCAACCATGTCGAAAGCTCTTGAGAAATCTAAAAGTACAAGTACTGTGAGATCATTGCAGTCATATGCCGGACGATGTTGACTAATTTTAAATTTTTCTTTAGATCGTACTTTTATTTTTGAAAAATAAATACACTTTTCCACAACAGAGGGATGTTGCAGTGAAAAATTACTATACAATAACATTTTTTGAAATAAATAGGGGGATTCGCTAAGTATTGCAAACGGTGCACGGATTGTACGGATTGCACGGATTGCATGGATTGTAAAGTCACAACAACAAAATACACGTAAAAAATTGTATCCTATCCGTACAATTTAAACAATGCTCAAACCTATGTATATTTTAATGCAAGAATTGTAGGAAATAAAAAGCAGCCCTGTATTTCTCTCAGTCCTTTCAGTTCACTCACAAAAAGTAAAAGTAATTGTCTGCGCCAACATTTTTCAGAAAAAAAACTTTCAGCTTTAATGAAAATTATGTGACGTTGGTTAACGATTTGATTTAATTTCTTTAAAAAAGAAAAACATTTTTTGCTTTTCTGAGATTCGCGGCATTTTTTCGAATATTTTATTTTCAATTTACAGCTTGACAGTTAAATCTTCTGTTACATTTAAGCTTGCTACGATTATGAAATGGGGCGCTCGCGTAGTATTGTAAATTTCGACATAGCACTTTTACAATCCATTCAATCCGTGCACCTTGCAAGACTTAGCGAATCCCCCTAATGTGTATTTTTTTAGAAAAACTATTTGCGACGTTAGAGTTGGTGAATTTATCAACTCAAATCCATTTCGGACCTGATTACAGTTTTTATCGCTCTTCAAAATTGTAGCAGCTGTTATAAACAAACAATTTCTTTTATTTCAAATGCTTTAAATTTAACAAACAATATACTAGACTGTAAAACAAGCAACACATCAGCTCACTACACTAAAGCGATAAGCTGATTTATTAGATTTCAATTGCACTATACAATAGTTTAACTAAAACCAGCAAAGAGCACTGGGGCGTGGCGTATACGTAACATTTTCATTGCCAGAATACCTTGGCGTTGTTAGACGATAAAAATACAAGTAAAGCGAATAATTTAAGAGCCAGCAGGAAGTGCATGTAGTCTGCATACAAATATATGTAGTTGAATATTTATACGAAAAAATCCACAGTGCAATTGGAATGCAAGTGGGAGTGTATCATCGCTGCGCCTGCAAAAATAGATATTCGTTTTTTAGTGTTTGCTCAGGAGAGCAAAAAAACTGGTTTATAGCTATTCTGGGCCATATTTTACCTTTTATTTTAAGATCTTATGCTAATTGTGGTTCAATGATTTGTGACATTAGTTTTTTTATTTCTTTGACCGACTTGGCCGTTTTAAGGATTTTGGCCTATCTGTTTTTGTCCATTTCTCTAAATCATTATTTGAGCACTGAATATTTTATTTTCTTAAACATGCAGTCGTCTTATGAGGTATTTGATAATAAGAGATCAAAGCACACTCATAAGTTGCATCAATGATGAAACAATTTTTTTACAACGTGCGGGTATAACCTTTTTAGTACTAGAAACTGAGAGCTTTTTCGATAACTTCTAAACTCGAAGAGATATCAAAAAATGGCAAACGCGGAACTGTCGAGAATTGATAGTGCTAATTAAATATGAAATACAATTTTTTTGAGAAAAAATGAGTATTTGTTTTTGCAGGCGCAGAGTTGGGTACATTTCATTCCATTACAACTACAATTACATTCCACAGTATTATTATTATTATTATTATTATTATTATTATTATAAGGCCTTATAACACCGCGACCATTTACACGATCTATTGTGTGACCTTTCAGCTTATTGCTGTATGCGAAGGCTCTTTATAAATTTGAGCACCTCCCCAGGGTTTTTATTCCATATCACGAACGGATTGAGAGTGACCCCACCTAGGTAGCAAACTCTCCTTCTTGCTAACGCAATGCATTCGCAAAGTATATGAACCGGCGTTTCATAGTTGTATCTGATAGATTCAGCGTACTCAGATGATAACGCAGACCGTAATGCCCCGTAAAATACCCAGTGAGGGTTCTTAGATCCACCCTCCTTAGATTGATGAGCCTTGCCGATGTTCTTTGTGAAGGTTTTAAAGAGTTTGACCTGCCTCTACGATAGAAACTTCAAAGTTTCGCATTATTCTGAGCGTAGCAGTTATTGCATCATTTACTTGCAATATAGGACTATTTATGAAATTCTTGACTATCTTCATATGCCCTGTCATATTTCCGATTTTTAGATCGCAAATGTTTTGAAGTCTTAATGCAGCAAGTATGGCCTCCTTCTTTATCAGAATAGAGAAAAGAGGTATTCCCACAAGGGTACTTAAAGCATCAGCAGGCCACGTTCTCATTGCACCTGTTATACCGACACAGACTAGCCGATGCAGCTTACTTAACTTAGTTGCCGCTGTTCTTTGAGCAGGCTTAGGCCATCAGACTAGACAAGCTCCAAATGAGCATTCCATGTGAGGGTTTGGCCAATGTTGCTCCTAGGTATTTTGCTTCCGTTGACAACTTTCTTCTGATGGATAACCCTTTGTTAGCACACCATTTTTCAATGATCCGCAGGGCTTTTTGCATGCGATCGGATATTGTTTTTTCATGCATTGCTGTTACGCAGACTACTAAGTCATCTGCATATCCCTGTACGTCAAAGCCATTTCCCTTCGAAAGATGAAGAAGCTAGTCTAGGGTCCACAGTAGAGGAGAAAGTACACCTCTATGAGGGACATTCCACAGTAAAAGGAAAAAGTAATAAATTCCTTTGCCATTAGGAGTTAAGGATCGTCTGAGTCCTAAAGTAATGACTAAACCCCAGCTCTGGATAGTGCCCACTATGTCAGCTGTATGCAACTATCTATTTTTGCATGCACATGAGTTTTTTTATTGCACTCGGAATTGCTTAAAAACATGTAGCTGCTGTAGAGTAGTGAAAATACTTTTTACTGTCTGTTTATAAAGCAACATTCAACTACAATCTTGAAATATTTTTTTTTTTAGTTTTTACACTTTTATAGAAACATTTTAGAACTCAATTTTCAACATTTAAAATTTATTTGGAATTTTATAGCAATTTCAACAGACATATTTGAAACTGCTGCAGAAATTGTTTGTATGCAGGTACAGTTGCTCCCAAAATTTTAGAAGTGCTCGTTGCTTGATCTATTTGTCGGTAAAATTGTAATATAATTTTTTTCGATTCACTCCTGTTGTTGTTGTGGTAACGGTAACTCCACTCTGAAACTAGTCAATACAGCTATAGATTTAATTTTACAGCTATAAACAAAAATTAAATTTTGTTTAATACTTCCTCTACCATACTTTCTCAATACCAGATAATATTTTCACCGCAACTGTATGAGTGTGCAATAAAAATGGAAATATTTCATCGTTATTAGGAATATTCAGCTTTTATTGGAATTTTATGTTTGCTTGAACTTATTGGCAAGCATTAACACATTTTAGTTGTGAATATTGAAATTCTCTGGAAATATTCCTCACACTCAATTTACATTTTCTAAGTATGTATAAAACTTCATATTTTAAGCTTTTATCTTTTATTCTTTTACTACTTTTTTTGAGAAAAAAAATCTTATGATTGGTAGTTTGTACTTACTTTTTTATCTTGGCACTCAAAGATATAAAAACTATTTTCGACTTAATTAATAGACAACAGCTTACCTGAAAAATAAGAAAGATTGAGGTTAGAGAAAAACAAATAACACGAAAAATTTATTAAGCATTTGTAAGTTTGCATCTATTTCCGGAAGTTTATATAAAATCAACAAAAAAATGTTCACCACTATACTCTGGCTTGTTTAGTAAACTTGAAAAGAAGAATTTCCCGACCCATATATAATTAAAAATAAAATAAAAATAAAAAATATAATAAAATGAAACAAAACAAAAAAATCTAAATTAAAGTAAATTGATTAAAATAAAATAAAAAATAATAATATAAAAAAATAAAATAAAATAAAATAAAATGAAATAAAATTAAAAAAATAAAAAATAAAAATAAGATAAAATAAAATAAAATGAAATAAATTAAAAAAAAAATAAAATAAAGTAAAACAAAAAAAAATAAAAAAATAAATAAAATAAAATAAAATAAAATAAAATAAAATAAAAATAATAAAAAAAAATAAAAAAATAAATAAAATAAAATAAAGTAAAAAAATTTAAATAAAATACAATAAGAAAATGTGTTTTTTGCGAAAAATTAACTGTAGGTAGGCAAAAAAATTTGTAGGAAAAAATTTAAAAGCAGCACACCACAAATTGGAAGGGACGACCGGCACAAACATCTCGTTAGAGGTTATACTGATATCGCCGCTATAAGTTTTTTTTACAATAAAATAAAATAAAATACGATAAAGAATAAAATAAAAAAACTTTGCTCTTGTAAATTAGTGCAGACATGAATCACGTCATCTCTCAACCACTCTGAAACAGTTATAGCTTCGTTGTTATTTTCCAACTCGATCGCAAAAAAACAGCCATGCTGTTACTTGGTTACAAAAAAATGCACTTTTAGTAACCTAATCTTTTATCGAAAGGTTTATCAGAGTATTTTATGTAGAAACAAACATTTCACGGCAGTTTTGAGATCAAATTTACGGAATGAACGACAATAAATTGCTCATACGCCACGTACACCACACGCACACTACTAAAGTTTAGAATGAACGCTGGCCATCAACTAAGCAGCGAATCAACAACCTGAATGCAGCATAAAAATACACTAAGATGGAGAGTATTGCAGCAGTTGTTGACTGCATTTTGAACATGGCAATAAAGTACAAATTGTAGAGCTCATAAAATCAAAAACAAACCAGGTATAGAGGAAATGAACAAGGAGAGTTGAAAGCAGGTAGCACTAAACTAAGAAAGAGCAAGAAATGAGCAAAGCTATACTAATGTGAACAAGTAAGTGGGCACTTGCAGGCCAGTAGACCATTAAATGACTGAAGTGCAGTGTAATTTTTGTTGCCATTTTTTAAGTATGAGTAAACTAGCAAGAGTATGGGGCTTCAATTTTACTTTATTATATTTTTTTCCGCCACTAAATGAAGATGAATAGCGCCTGGCTGCTTAAAAAATCCCAGACACACAAGCACCATTGCTCCGCTACACTTAGTTGCTCTTGCACTTAGATTTGAAAGCGCTATCTGACAGTTGAGTGAAATGCTGCAGCATAAGCGGGTTAGCGTACACCATTAGTTGATGGTGTGTATATTCGCCTACATATAGGCGCTCGTTAAAAGAGTGTTTATATTAATATGAAGTTTCAACTTCACTTGTTACAGATAAATCATTTTTGCAGGTGTATTGCAGCCGAAATTATGCAAAGCACTTCACCTGCAAATAAATAGAAAATTAAGGGTGCAAAGGCGTTAATGTCGGCCACTTCATCAATCATACACTGCATAGTTTTTGGCGCGGAAAAAATGGTCTTGCTCGGCCTATCTTTCTTTTGGAACCAGATGTTGGCTGTAAAGAGGGAATTCCTTAGCGATAGATGGCCCTTGTACTAAATATATACAGCAGCCTTCTCTATTAACCTGTTTCGTCTAAAGGTGACTAATTCACGCGCTTACGCTATCTGAAGGATTATGTTAAACAAAAATTAAGGATGAGGCGATAAAATGAGAGCAAGCACGAGTTTGTCAATTTACCATTGCATACTTTTAGGCTTCGATGAGGCTTTTTCTGTGATCCTAACCGTTCAAAGTACGAGCAATGCCCTTGACGCATTAAATTCGTTACATGCTGGCTACAGCGACCGTGGTTGCCCATTCGACATACTTTTAGGCAATAAATCAAAAACCAACTGAATACAAAATTTTAAATTGAAAGCGGTGTGACACTTATGTCCCGTTACCACAAACAAATGTAAGGCTTCTATAAAAAATAATGGAGTAAAAATCAACGCCTACGCACGCAGGTAAATTTCAAATTTTATTTGTAACGACACACGCAAAATTTTAATTATTTCAAAAGTAAGTCATCATCTGCCAGGTAAGCAATTTTACTCATCACTTGGCATTGCTGCTGATTCAATTTTACATGCACACACACACAAGGACTTAAAAGATTTTATTGGCGACACAAATTTTCAATTTACCAAAGCATTTAACATGATTCGCTGTGGCGCTTCACTTATAAGGCTTTCTAGTACCATAGGCAAGTAGTAGTGGAGGTGTTAAATTCACTCTACCTCCTATTATCTAGCTCCGTCACACCATCTGCATCTCAAACTCTCATGCCGTCAGATAGATTAAGTAGACATCTGTCACACGTGGAACTCACGTCACTTCATATCACCACGTCATTGCTATTTAAAGAGCGGGGATATGTCGCAATAAACGCTGACACCTTGGGTGGTGGTATTCACGGTGGTGGTGGCATGCGGCGCGTGGCACCACTGTTGTGTGAACTTTGTATGGCATGTTAAATAATAAATTTAAGCAGCAACAAAAAGTATGCTATAGCCTATCATACCAGGGAAATGTGCTTAAGCGTCATTGCTGCTTGCTGCTAATTCAATTTTCTTTAATATAATAAATTTAACTTTGCTCAACTATAAAATTGCCAAACTTAAGAGTTTCTATATCATATTTGTCACTTCATTTCTGCTGTTGACAGCTAAAGTAAAATATATAAGTAAAAAAACGAGCTGCATACTTTTAGGGGCCTTCCGTTTTAAGCGTATCGCTTTTATCGCCCTTGAACCGCTCAACTTTTTCAACTATGTAGTCAGCCATGAAATTGAAATTGTAATGAATATAATTTCGTAAGAATTTTGTAAATTTTGCAAATATGAGAACGTAGTGAATTCTTTCGTGGTTAATGTACAAGGAGCATGGCGCCTAAGCCATGTGTTACGGCATTTTATCGTGTGAATTAAGAAACTATGGGAGAAATTGGATTGGGAAAAATGCTGGAAATTATATAGAAGAAGTCAAGATAGATCCCTAAAATATTTTATTTTGACTTATTTTATTTTAGTTTTATTTTTCATTTTATTTTTTTTTAAATTTGTTTTTATTTTATTTTATTTTTTTTTTAATTTATAATTTTTAGCTCTATTAACTTTTTATCTTTTATTTTATTTTTTTAATTTTTTCATTATTAATTATTTAATTTTATTTATTATTTTTTTTGTTTCATTTTATTTACTTTATTTTGTTTTAACTTATTTTATGTTTTTTATTTTTTTTTTTATTATTATTTTTTATTTCTATTTTTTATTTAAGGTTTTTTTATTTCATTTTGTAATGTTTTATTTATTTTTTCTTTCATCTAATTTTATTTTATTTTTTTTCCAATAATTTTTTTATTTCGTTTATTTTATTTTATTTTAATTGATTTTATTTTAGTATCCCTGTAGGGAAAATCTCTAGTTCAGAGCTAGTTCGCTTCTAGTGCGTTCCGAACCAGTACTAGTTCGCGAACTATCTTTTTTACATGAAATCAGCTTTCGAATTTAACATGGCGATGCCCTAGGCTGGAACTAGTACAAAATTTGACAGTTTTGATCTAAGTAGCTCGTTGATTGCCACTATTTCTATAGTTCTGAACCAGTTCTAAGCATAGAAACGAATATAAATTAAATACAAAAACTTAAGTTCAAATACGAATCCAAATGCCTTTTAATGACTCCTCAAACACTGGTTTCGAACTAGTGAAAATGGTATCACTAACGTAGTAGTGCTTATTGGCCACTTTATATCAAGTTCTGAACCTGAAATTTGTTCAGTAGTGAAAATGTATGTGCATGCTTTTGGGCAAACTCGATATAACTTCATATTTATTTTTCCATCATAATAATTTTTAATTTGTCAGTTGTTACTCAATCCCATAAAGAAACTTGTCTAACATTTGCTAAACAAATTCTTTAGTGCGCAAATATTTGCCGGAATTTAAAGTGTTATCAATTTCAAGTTGTCTGATTTTAGGCGCTTGTGCAACAAAGCTAAACTCAACAAGTCTCAACTTAGTGACACTCTATTGCAACTAAATTTACATATTTTTCTGGAATATCGAGGAAAGTGTGTTCATCCTTCCTCTTATCTTCTATCACTTATCATAGTTTATCGCTTTTTTATACAATCCATAATTTTGTTGCTTGTTATGGCATGATTATCTTTTGAAATGCAAATATTATGAAAATATTGCAATAAAGGATAACGAGTGGTAAATAAATTTTATGAAAAATAGACGCATGTAAAATGCTAGGACCAAGGGTGTTTATATGTACATGATTTTGTAATTTTTTCAATATTTGTATAGCCAATTTGTACCTTCCCGAAGAAACTTCCAATAAATAAATCCACAAAATAATGTTGCATATTTTTAGACCCAACATTTGTAACTTTCTGTGTTTTTTGCGGAAGATGTTTTTGGAAAGACTTTAAATGGCATTTTCTGCGTATAGTTCTAGCTATGAAATGTTTGAACCTGAGTTTATACTCTTATTAATAAAATTAATTAAGTTATTTATTAGTTTAAATGTAATTAACTAGATGACCATCTTTATATAATCAAAATGTATTTAATGTCAAAATTACATATTTATGATAATCTACTCCTATTAAAAAAGCAACGATTTTTATAAGATTGTTTAATCGATAATGATTGTGATTAATTAAATCAAGTTTTTATTTGTTGTGAAGGTTAATTAACTGATAAGTCGATCATGTCTCATCCGAAATAAATCTTTTTAATTTAACGAATTAAATTAATTAGTTCTCGATTAGTTACCATGTTCAGTTAGTGGAATTTCTTGCACATTCCCTTTCCAGAATTATTGCGTCGATTAATGGCGAATAAATATACTCCTTTCAGTAAGTAATGCATTTTCAAAAAAATTATTTATTACACATAGTTTATTAACGATTAATATTAAAGTTAATATTTAAATATTTAAATATTCCGAAATATGCCTTATACTCCGATCAGCGTATTTTTTTTATATAACCATAACACATTACAATTATAGCTTGTACCCATCAAAATAATATGAAATCACATTTCTGCCACATTTAAATCCAATTTAAATCACATTTCACATGCAAATATTTAATCTTGAAGCAAACCATTATGTCAGTCAGAATAATAACTGTATATCAAAAATCATGATGGAAAACAAATATTTGTACATATTTATTTGCACGGAAATTTTTTTTGAATGTGTGATGGAAAAAAAGAAATGATCTGCAAAATATCGTGGCAGTCTGTTTATCCCTATGATAAGAAAGATAATATGGTAATGGTATGGTAATGGTATGGTAATGGTATGGTAATGGTATGGTAATGGTATGGTAATGGTATGGTAATGGTATGGTAATGGTATGGTAATGGTATGGTAATGGTATGGTAATGGTATGGTAATGGTATGGTAATGGTATGGTAATGGTATGGTAATGGTATGGTAATGGTATGGTAATGGTATGGTAATGGTATGGTAATGGTATGGTAATGGTATGGTAATGGTATGGTAATGGTATGGTAATGGTATGGTAATGGTATGGTAATGGTATGGTAATGGTATGGTAATGGTATGGTAATGGTATGGTAATGGTATGGTAATGGTATGGTAATGGTATGGATGGTAATGGTATGGTAATGGTATGGTAATGGTATGGTAATGGTATGGTAATGGTATGGTAATGGTATGGTAATGGTATGGTAATGGTATGGTAATGGTATGGTAATGGTATGGTAATGGTATGGTAATGGTATGGTAATGGTATGGTAATGGTATGGTAATGGTATGGTAATGGTATGGTAATGGTATGGTAATGGTATGGTAATGGTATTGGTAATGGTATGGTAATGGTATGGTAATGGTATGGTAATGGTATGGTAATGGTATGGTAATGGTTGGAATGGTATGGTAATGGTATGGTAATGGTATGGTAATGGTAAGTTTGGTAATGGTATGGTAATGGGTATGGTATGGTATGGTAATGGTATGTATGGTATGGTAAGGTTGGTAATGGGTATGGTATGGTAATGGTATTGGTAATGGTATGGTAATGGTTATGGTATGGTGGTATGGTATGGGATGGTAATGGTATGGTAATGATAGAATTTTATGGTAATGGTATGGTAATGGTAATGGTATGGTTGGTATGGTATGGTATTGGTTGGGTATGTTGTTGGGTATTGTATGGTATGGTATGGTGGTTTGGTTGGTAATTGG
>CAXKVI010000005.1:18466349-18581675 GCA_964058755.1 Campiglossa producta
AATGGTATGGTAATGGTATGGTAATGGTATGGTAATGGTATGGTAATGGTATGGTAATGGTATGGTAATGGTATGGTAATGGTATGGTAATGGTATGGTAATGGTATGGTAATGGTATGGTAATGGTATGGTAATGGTATGGTAATGGTATGGTAATGGTATGGTAATGGATGGTATGTAATGGGTATGGTAGTATGGTAAGGTAATGGTATGGTAATGGTATGGTAATGGTATGGTAATGGTATGGTAATGGTATGGTAATGGTATGGTAATGGTATGGTAATGGTATGGTAATGGTATGGTAATGGTATGGTAATGGTATGGTAATGGTATGGTAATGGTATGGTAATGGTATGGTAATTGGTATGGTAATGGTATGGTAATGGTATGGTAATGGTATGGTAATGGTATGGTAATGGTATGGTAATGGTATGGTAATGGTATGGTAATGGTATGGTAATGGTATGGTAATGGTATGGTAATGGTATGGTAATGGTATGGTAATGGTATGGTAATGGTATGGTAATGGTATGGTAATGGTATGGTAATGGTATGGTAATGGTATGGTATGGTATGGTAATGGTATGGTAATGGTATGGTAATGGTATGGTAATGGTATGGTAATGGTATGGTAATGGTATGGTAATGGTATGGTAATGGTATGGTAATGGTATGGTAATGGTATGGTAATGGTATGGTAATGGTATGGTAATGGTATGGTAATGGTATGGTAATGGTATGGTAATGGTATGGTAATGGTATGGTAATGGTATGGTAATGGTATGGTAATGGTATGGTAATGGTATGGTAATGGTATGGTAATGGTATGGTAATGGTATGGTAATGGTATGGTAATGGTATGGTGTAATGGTATGGTAATGGTATGGTAATGGTATGGTAATGGTATGGTAATGGTATGGTAATGGTATGGTAATGGTGGTAATGGTATGGTAATGGTATGGTAATGGTATGGTAATGGTATGGTAATGGTATGGTAATGGTATGGTAATGGTATGGTAATGGTATGGTAATGGTATGGTAGGTATGGTATGGTAATGGTATGGTAATGGTATGGTAATGGTATGGTAATGGTATGGTAATGGTATGGTAATGGTATGGTAATGGTATGGTAATGGTATGGTATGGTATGGTAATGGTAATGGTAATGGTATGGTAATGGTATGGTAATGGTATGGTAATGGTATGGTTATGGGTATGGTATGGTATAAGGTTGGTAATGGTATGGTAATGGTATGGTAATGGTATGGTAATGGTATGGTAATGGTATGGTAATAATGGTAATGGTATGGTATGGTATGGTATGATATGAAATGGTATGGTAATGGTATGGTAATGGTATGGTAATGGTATGTATATGGTATGGTAATGTATGGTATGGTATGGTATGGTATGGTAATGGTATGGTAATGGTATGGTAATGGTATGGTAATGGTATGGTAATGGTATGGTAATGGTATGGTAATGTATGGTAATGGTATGGTAATGGTATGGTAATGGTATGGTAATGGTAATGGTATGGTAATGGTATGGTATGGTATGGTAAAATGGATGGTAATGGTATGGTAATGGTATGGTAATGGTATGGTAATGACCAGACTGGTATGGTAATGGTTGGTATGGTAATGGTATGGTAATGGTATGGTAAATGGTATGGTAATGGTATGGTAATGGTATGGTAATGGTATGGTAATGGTATGGTAATGGTATGGTAATGGTATGGTAATGGTATGGTAATGGTATGGTAATGGTATGGTAATGGTATGGTACATGGTATGGTAATGGTATGGTAATGGTATGGGGTATGGTAATGGTATGGTAATGGTATGGTATGGTTTGGTAATGGTATGGTAATGGTATGGTAATGGTATGGTAATGGTATGTAATGGTATGGTAATGGTATGGTAAATGGTATGGTAATGGATTGGTAATGGTATGGTATGGTATGGTATGTGTGGTGTGGTATGGTGTTATGGTATAGTGATATCATAGTGGAACATGAAAAAGCGGAATTGAAACAAACGATTTGAGACAATGCAATCCTTCAAATGTTGGCAAGTCAATTTCCGGACAGGAAAACTTCTGATGGGTTTTCAGGTGTCTCTATACTTATTCCACCTCAGTGTCTCTAACTTTCCGTCTGCATACTGAATATACATACATAAATGATAGAAAATATTATTTTTTAAAACTGTAGAAAACGAAGAAATAAAAAGAAAATCTTAAAAATGATTTAGCCAGCTGTCAGAGCGCCACAAAACAACTGACAGCGCGAAAATTATTTTCCAAAGCGATTGCATGTAACTTGTATATGGAAACAAGCATATACATTAGAGCGTCTCGGCTTACAGGCAAAAAAAAGTCGGCCGTACCTCCCCTCATATAAAGTTTTTTCGAAAAACATTTAAAAAAATTTTTTTTTTTATGGCAACCCCAGATGTCGCCCAATTGCATTTTTCTTCAAATCTTTGGCATTTGTTGTCGGATTTTAAAGTGTTTCGTCATGCGTTTCGTTGTGGTACCACACTTTAAAATCCGACAATAAATGCCGAAGATACGAAGAAAAATGCAATTGGGCGACATCTAGGGTTGCCAGAGAAAAAAATACAATTTTTTTAAATGTTTTTCAAAAACACTTCATATGAGGGGAGGTACGGCCGACTTTTTTTTTGGTGATATGCTCTAATATACATATATGTGTGTTAGTAAGATAGTGCACAGAACTCTTTAAAAATTGTTGTTGCAAGTGTAGTTTCATGGCACTGAAAAGTGGTTTTGTTGTTGTTGCCGAGCATTGGTTACATTGGCAGAAATGTATTTAAAGTTTTGCCATAAAATAAAATGCAAGTTGTCAAGTGTTGCACACACACAGTCATACACGCAGACATATCTGCATGTAGCACTTGTTTAATCGCATTTACATAAATATTTTATTATATAAATCCCAACAGTAAAGCTGCGCTCTCACAAAATACACAGCCAAATATTTTTTGTATGGCCAAAACTAACCTTGCTTCCTTCTCGAAGCACTCGAATCTTTATGTAAATGAAATTGTATTTTTATTTAACTTTGTTTATGAATGTGTGTGTGCGTTATAGTGTGTGCATGAAGCTCAAAGCTGCAGGCGGAAATAGCATGCTAGTAATTGTTTGCTAGTGTTGTTGTAGTTGCGCTGCTGAAAAACTCATCAAATAAAATGCAAAGGAACCGATTTGCGGATTTACCACACTTACTTACATATCTCTTTACAGTCACTAATACACACACACAACTGGCTTTTCCATATCCGTGGTATCGCTGCAACGTATAAACAGGAACTACAGTGCAATTCAACCATACTAAGGTCTCATGCAACAATGCAAAGCTGCACTGCAGTGCATACACTAAAATATAATAAATAAAAGCAGCCAAGAACTCAAACTAAAAATAAGTTAGCAAAGTTTCTAGTGCTGGAAAAAATATAAAGATATATACTCAGTTGTACTTGCCGAGAAATGAGAAAATATCAGAGTCATATGAAAATATTTTAGAATGCGCCATATTGACATATTTAACTTAGCCGAATATAAGTATTTCGAAAATAGCCGAATTTTAGTATTTAAAAAAAGTTACCATACCATTATCATTAGCACAACTGGGTATAAATACCAACCACTAACAAAAACCACAGCCGCAATAGCTGCTCGCTGCGCTTCCTCACTCACTTTACTTAGGGACAAAGCACATTCCTTTTACTCCTATTTTCGGCTTCGCTGAAAAATAGACACGCAGCTGTCAATATTTTAAAAACAAATATGCATTCACCGAGCGCTGGTGGTTTGAAGAGATATTTTTGGAAATCATTTTTAAGTCGTCAGGCAGTCAAAACAACTGCCAGCAGCAAAGGAGAGACAGGCAACTACGTCAGCAATAATGACAACAACGGGAATGTGTTGGCTGAAGACAAGTTTTGGATTTCGAAAATACATTTTTTCACTCAAAATGCATTTGTAGTTTTAGTGGAAATTCGAAATATATTTTATTTTAATTTATTTTACTTTTATTTTTTTTTATTTTTTTATTTATTTCATTTTAGTTTACCTTGCTTTACTTTGTTTGTTATACCCAGCGTACTAGTACTAGTACAAGGGCACTATAACGTTGTTCACATAACGGTACAACGTAATGGCACAAAATATTCGAGATAGATATAGAGCTCCATATATGAAAGTTCTTAGGTTGAAAAGAGGAGTTCATTAAGGCATGTCCGTCCGTCCGTCCTTGTACACGATAACTTGAGTAAAAATTTAGATATTTGCATGAAATTTGGTATTCAGGTTACTTTCTGACCCAGCTAGTTGCTATTGAAAATGGGCGAAATCGGATTTTAACCACGCTCAGTTTTCGATATCGAAAATCACATAAATTGACATATAACGGTAGCTGAAATGGCTAAAATGATATAATTTGATAAAAATGATATGATTTTTAGATACATTTTTTTTTTGGGAGTGGCACCGCCCAATTTTATGGGAGGCATCTTTGAAAATTGGAATGGTCATAACTTTCAAACTGATTACGGTAGAATCATGAAATTTAGCTTTACCATTAAGTGGAGTATACTTGATGAAGTTGGATGAAATCGCTTCTCGACCACGCCCACTTTCGATATGGAATATTTCGAAAATCACATAAATTGACATAATTCGGTAAGGTATATAGCTAAAATAGTATAGTTGGGTAGGTAAATCCTCCTGTTCGTTCTATTGTGATTTTCTGTTTAGGAGTGGCCGTGGCACGGTGAATTTTTAAGGGGGGCATTTTTTAAACTTCGACTGGTCATAACTATAGGTTAGCAGGTTTCATGGTGGTATAGGAAATATTCCTAATGAAAATGGTAGGAATCATTGGGTATTTAATGTACCCGAACTTAGATTTCCTTACTGTTTTTTTAGATATTTTTTATTCATTTTATTTTATTTTGTTTTTCTATTTTCCACTATTTTATTTTATTTTAGTTCTTTTAATATGATTTTATTTTATTTCAGTTTTTTTTTAAAATGAATTTATTAAATTTTTTTATTTATTTAAATTTTTTATTCATTTTTTTTTTTTTCATTTTATGTTATTTTTTTCTTTAATTTTTTTTTATTTTTTATAATTTTATTTCATTTTATTTTAGTTTATTTTATCGTATATTTTTATTTATTTTTATATTTTATTTCATTTCATTTTATTTCATTTTTATTTCACCTTATTTTATTTTAGTTTATTTTAATTTATTTTATTATATTATATTTTTTTTATTTTATTCACTTTTTATTATTTTTGTATTTTTTCGTTATTATTTTTCATTTTCCTTTTTTTAATTTAATTTAATTTTGTTTTATTTTTTTCCTTGTTTTATTTTAGTTTATTTAACTCTATTTAGGTAAGGTTCAAGTGGCTGCCGCAGAGGCACACCTAGGCCAGTATTAAAAGGCCCGCTGTGATACCACCAACACTGGGAAAGTCAGTTCCGGGACCCTGCCATATGGAAAATCCCGGTATTAACGGAATTCTCCACATAGCAGAATCCCAGGACTGACGTTCCTATACCGACACCGTTACTCCTCCTCGAACCATTTAGATGACTTGATGAAGGCCATCAGGTCCTTTATGTCCAGCTCCGTGACCTGGCGTAGGCTAACCAGGAAGGGAACTCCCAAAAAGCGCATTCTCGCGCCACTTAAAGCCGAGCAGTTGCAGATGAGGTGCTCCACCGTTTCCTCCTCCTCATCATCCTTACAACTCCTACAGCATCTTCGGTAGGGCACACCTAGTCTTTCTGCGTGCCTACCAATGAGGCAGTGCCCAGTTAATACGCCTATTAATATGGAGATTTCTCTTCTCCTTAGGGCATTAATTTGTCTTGAACTTTTATGATTCCATTTCGGCCAGGTTTCTTTGGATATCCGGCATCCTGGAGATTGCAGCCATCTTTCGTTGGCTTGGCGGAGTGTGTACTCCTTCGGCATTAGCTTGCATGTGGCAAACGGCATATCTAAGAGCTCTTTATCCCGAAGAACCTGCTTGGTCGTGCCCTGCCTCGCAAGTTCGTCTTACCTACAATTTTCCTCAATGTCCCTATGCCCCGGGACCCATGTGAGGTTCACGCGATTCTGTTGAGCCATCTCTTGTAGAGATCGACGACAGCTGAGCGTCAGTTCAGAGTTGAACAAGTAAGAGCCAAGGGATTTGATGGCCGCCTGGCTGTCGCTGAATATAAAAATGTCCTGTCTGATAGTGTGTTGGCCTATCCAAGCCGCGGCGTCCATGATTGCTGAAACTTCAGCCTGGAATACACTGCAGTGATCAGGTAGTCTGAAGGAGAGCTCAAGGTTCAGATCCTTTGAATAAACCCCTCCTCCAACTCTGCCGTCTAACTTCGAGCCATCAGTATAAATGGAAGTGCCGCCATGAGTGGCGGGACTCCGATCCGTGCTCTCCCATTCTTCCCTGGAATGTTGATTTTAAAACCGCTATCTCCGACTGTTGTGGTCGCACAAGGATCTGTGCTCAGCGGAAGAAAGCTATAGGATCCCAAAATACAGGCGTGTCCAGTAGTGCTTGCGCTCCAGCCGGACGTTTCCCTTAGACACAGAGCCGATGCTGCTGCTACCCGGTGCCCTTCCAGATCATGCAAGATCTGTGTACTTTACCTAGCAGATTAAGGTTTGTTGCGTTGCTCAGCGCAGGCCACCATACCACAACTCCATAGAGCATGATTGGTCGAATGATTGCAGTGTAGATCCATTTGTATATTTTGGGGCTGAGCCCCCATTTCTTTCCAATGGCTCTTTTGCACGTGTAGAGTGCAATAAACGCTTTCTTCTGGCGCTGAAGAACATTCTCCTTCCAGGTTAGTTTCCTATCCAGAACTGTGCCCAAGAACTTGGCTTTGTCAGCCAAGTTCAGGTGCACGTCATTCCGTTTTGGTAGTATTAGCGGTGGTATCTTATAGCGGTTGGTGAAAAGAACCAGTTCTACTTTTCCCGGGTTGATGCTCAGTCCGCAGCGCGAGCACCATGAGGAAACCTCTCGCAGTGCTACTTGCATCAAGTCGCATAGGGTTTGAGGGAATTCGCCCTTATATACTATAGCTAAGTCGTCTGCATATGCCACTACCTCCCCCCCCCCAGCTTGTGTCTCGCAGCATCGAGCTGACAGTGAGGTTCCATAGAATTGAGGAGAGAACACCACCCTGAGGCGTTCCCCTTGTGACATAGCGTGATAAGTCAACCGAGCCCAGTGATGAAACTATTCGTCTACCCCTTAGCAGTTGATCAATAAGTCCAATAAGAGACCTGCTTATGCCCAGACTTGTTAGAGCGGTGTTTATCACATTAGGGCTTATGTTGTTGAAGGCTCCTTCAATATCTAAAAAGGCCACAAGACAGTACTCCTTTCATACAGCGATTTTTCAATAACAGCAACTAGGCTGTGAAGCGCAGTTTCTGTAGATTTCCCTTTGGTGTATGCATGTTGCTAGCTACAGATCAGGTTGCTATCAATTGTTTGAGGAGAGGTAGTCATTTATTATCATCTCGGAGGTTAGGAATAAACACTACCGTGGCACTTCTCCAGAAGCACGGAATGTAGCTAAGAGCCAGGCAGGCTGTATAGAGAAATACCAGCCATTTGGCTGATGTCTCCAGCTTGTTTATGGTTGTGCGGGAATAATCCCGTCTGGCCCGGCAGCCTTGAACGGTTCGAAGCTTTTAACCGCCCACCTAACCTTTTCCTCCGTTTTTGTAGGCCCTGAGTTTAACTTTATATTCGAGCCATTGAGTCTCCGTGCCAAGGCTCTTGGCCTTATTAAATTGTGTCCTACATGATTTTCGGAGCGAGTCCAGGTCGTAGGACCACCAATGCGGCCTATGCTTACCGCGTGGTTTTGGCACTGGGCAAGCCTGCTCTAGGGCATTCGAGAGCGCCGTTGTAAAGGTCTTTACCAGATCCTCCAACTCCCCTACTGATGAGGGGACTTGTGGGGGCAGTGCTGGTAAGTCCCTAGATAGTATTTCATTGTGTAGCTGCCAGTTAGTGTTACGTGGGTTGCGTTTCATAACCGGCTGCTCAACAGAAAACTCTAGAACTAATTCTACGTACCGGTGGTCGGAGAATGAGTGTTCATCGAGAACGCGCCATTTTCTGACCCACTCATAAGCGCCTTCGTTGCAAATAGTGACATCTATGACCTCCCTACGGGTTTTAGTAATAAACGTAGTTTCATTACCCACGTTGCAAACTACCAGGTTAGTTGTTAACAAATAATCAAACAACGACTCTTCTCTAGCATTGATATGTGACGTTGAGGTCTTCCCCGTCCAGCAGACTGTCTCTCATCTCCGAGCTTTTCACTGCTCCTTCGCCATTTGACGTGGTAAATACCATACTTTCCGAGTCGGACATCTCCGACTCCTCTTCCGGCACTGCGATGTCCGAGTCCTCCGGTGCAGCCGAAATAACAGCGCGCTGTGCATCGCCGCGGTATACGTGGATCACGATCTGACCCATGCTGTAGTGCACCCGTCCATTACACCGTTTAAGGGGCTCGAGTGCCTCCTTATTCAAGGTGAAGACCACTTGCCTATCAGGCCCTACCGCATCCTCGACCAGATTGACACCCCAGTCCTGCGTCGGGAGAGACGGGTTCATGATCCTCAGCATCCTGAGAATTCTCTCAGGTTCAGCAGGGATAGCAGGAATTTAACTTTATTTATTTAACTTAAAAAAAAAAAAAATTAATGAAAAAAAATATAAAAAAGTTATTTGATTTAACTTTTTTATATTTTTTTTCATTAATTTTTTATTTTTTTTTCGTTATTCTTTTTTTGTTTTATTTAATTTTAATTCATTATTATTTTTTAAATTTATTTTTATAATTTTATTTCATTATATTTTTTTTAATTCTAGCTTGTGTTTTTTTAATTTTTTTATTCAATTTTATTTTATTGAATTTCATTTTATTTTATTTAGCTTTCAAATTTTTGTTTGTATCTTGTTTTTTTTTTTTTTGTTTACCTGTGTGAACTATGCCATCAGCAGATCTCAGACTCTTTCTCACCACTACTGATAAATCCCTGACAATAAGGACAAACGACCTAAGTTGAGTGACACAAATTTTCATCACATTTGTCCAAAAACTGTGAATTTTTTACAATTTTGAATTTCGAAACACTTTCTGATAAACTAACAATAATACTTTGGTTGTTTGCCCTTATTGACACAGAAATATTCTCAGAGACCTTTATCCTATTTTTTGCCGACATTTCCTTGAATTTTCCACCAAATGATTTTAATGCGCTTAAATTCATCCTTTCCAAATTACAGCAATTCTTAATGGTACAGCATACTTTTAGGCGCCCTTCTCAAATGACCTCAATCAAGTACACTTTTACTTATTTTCTAACAAAAATAAATTAGTTAAACACCAAGATATTTAATCACTTAAAACATGACAAAAACAGGACAAGAAAAAAGGACAGGTGCAAATAAATTCCAATATGAATATAGTTCACGACGCAAAAGGTACGTGAGCGTGTAAGAGGCGTGTGAGCGCAAAAAAGCATGCAACGAGAACGACGGAGGCTGAATGTGGCAATAAATATAAATTCTAATTAAAAGAAAGGTTTAGCAAATGACATTGCAAAAATAAAAACGTCTAGCAAATGAGGCAACGGAAAGGATGTACGGAGAGCAGAAGGATATTAAATACCGCATCAGGTGCTGGTAAGCGGGAAGCAAATATGAGGTGGGTTTTTCTTTACGATTTGTGCTTGTGTCTGCAAAAATGGAGGAACCTAATACAAACCGCATATTTATGCGATGGCACAAAGCACTTAAGAACGTGCTTCATGTTTAGACTTTGGCAGAAAGTAGCAGCTCAAAAAAATATCGCATTTTCTTCTATTCTAGCGGTTATCGGAATTAATTTTTAAGTGATCAAATTGTCAACGTTTCTAATTTTTTATATGATTTATAATTATCAATTTTGCAGCATCTTATCGATTAAAACCAATTTCTCACAGACTCTTATCGATTACACCAGGTTTTACCGATTTTTTTTTTATATTTTACGATATTACTAAATTTTATCAATTCTGAATTACTGTTTTTTTTATTTATGGCAGTTTCTTGGTCTATGTCATGTCAGATATCGTGCAATTTGATTTTTCTTTTGATATCATAGTTATCGATTTTTTTCCCTTCATACTATTTGTAGGTTCTTATCGCTTTTCTTCAATTAAAATCGATTTATTCTATTCCAGCAGTTATCGGAATTTCTTTTCCATTTTTAGTGTACCCTAATCGCAATTAACTATAATTTATTTCTATAGCTCAGTTTCCATCGATTTATTGGGGTTTTCTTATACATGTTCACTTTTTTCAACATACATATATCGATATTTATCGATTACCAAGATTTTCTGATAATTTTTTCTTTGAGTCGGTTAATCTACAATTTGTACTGACTTTGAGTATCCTTATCTTTAATTATTATTATAGAAAATCTGCTTACTTTTTCGACCTCAACATACAAAGTTATCGATTTTACCAATATTACATAATTTTATCTGCTTTTGCTAACCATTATTCCTCTTACTAAATTTTCACCGATTTAAACAGGCTTTTATTTTTTTGTTTTACTGGATTTAGTATAAATTCCATTCGATATGATCGAATTTAGTTATCAATTGTTTTTTATCTTTTTCGATTACTATCGGTTTTCTTCGGTTATCGACAACTACAAAAACCTCATTCTTCTACGTAAATTCAAGAGTTATTCTGCGTCAAAATCGAGAGAAAGACCAGAAATAATTACAAACGAAAGAACGCAAAAGAAAAAAATGAATGCGAAAAACTGCTTCAACTGAACAAAAAAAAAAAGATTTCATGCAATATAGCAAGCGACAGAAACGTGAGTTAAGCGTTTATTTGAAATTAATAGGATTATGTTATCACGCGCTGATGGAGACAGTGACAGAGGTGTGCATAAGGTGGAAAACTCATGCAACCAAGCATATGATGAGAGTAAAGATGCGAACAAGCAATGCTGCTGATTAGGATTGACACAAGGATTATACAATTTGGCATGTTGAGCTGGTAATGTTGTATGTGTAGTTGTAGACTTTGTTGTAGATGCATTTGTTGTTCTTGCTATTGCTATTTGTTGCTGTAGTTCCAGATGTTCTATTGCCGACATAACGATGCTTCAGCAAATCCTTACCACATCAGCTATTCTGACATTCAAACCATTGCTGCCACTGCATACTTTCAGGCGCTGCTTTAGGTTGTGCCATGTTAGTGCAATACTCAAAATGTATGCAGTGACCGAGTGAAAGTAATTAAAGCTCAGCTTATAATCAAGAGTGTATCAACTGGGATAATTATTTCTCAGCCAACGTCGTCGGAAAGTGTTGAATAGATGCAGTTGCTTGATTACAAAATCTCTCCTGTATGTATGCTAAGAATTTTCTAATGCTCACACATTTTAAGAGCGATTCTTTTCATCAAAAAGGTTGAAATAATATAATAAACGTATAAATAATAATATGTAGCTGTGACCTGGGAACTTTTGTGGTTGCGTTTGCAAAATTGTGAAGATGAGTTAATAAAAAGAACAAGCAGAGAAGGAATCGCTGTTGAAGTAGAAGGAGGAAATGTGTGTTAAGAATAAACATATTGAGTAAGGAGCGTAATAAGGCGCCTAGATGAAAGGTAGAATAATACAAGCAATTCTTAAGGAAAAAAAGAGAAGACAAAACATGTTCTAACATTATTCTTAAATGTTTCTTAGAAAGATGATATACGCTTTATCGTTCCAGACTGTTAAGGGAAAAGAAAAAAATATAGGATACCCAGGGAGAAAAAGTTTCACTTCCAAACCTAGGACAAGTGTATATTCATATCTTTTACTTTTTTAGCATCGATTTATAATAACAGAACACGATTTGCTGGCTGAGCAATTCAGTTCGACAAAACACGAGCAGGATTACCCAGGAAGAGTATTCTATGTTCAATCTTAACACACCTTTATCGATCTGGCAAAATTTCAGTATTTAGCCAGGATACGGATTTTTCTGTACGGTCAGCTTTCGTGTGTCTAACATCCCACTATAAACCAAGGGCTCGTTTATGAAGTGGTAAATTTTATTCTTTCTATAGTTTCAAAAAATTTCAGGTTACCATGAACGGAAAACTAACGATTGTGTTTAAGATCTGCTTTGGCTTCATTTATTTTTTGGCTTGGTTTCACAACAAAATGTATCATTTTTCTGTTCCTTTGTCTAAGTAATCGCCTTGTGGCTGTACGATCTCAAGTAAAGTAATTGTGGCTAATTAAATTTTTCGTCCTTTTTTGTGTACATTCACTTAACTTTTTTTGCCCAACTTTACTTTTTCTTTCATTTTTGTCAATGCCAAATTAAATTTTCTCGTTCAAGAGTATGTTTTTTGTTAGTATATAACTACAAGGTGTGAGATAAGTAAATTTACTGAGTTAAGACTTTGAGAAGGCAGTTATATCTTTTGTTATGGTTTGCCTTCGATTAAGTCATTTTTGGTTTAGGGTGATTGGGCATTACTCGCGGGTTTTAGTTGACAGTCTAGATTCACGCTCCGGTTCGACTTTTTATCGATTGTTTTCTTGAGTTGGTATGGTTATGCACAGCTGGCAACACCAAATTTTTCCATGGAATGGGAAGGCATCAATAACGGAACTTTTAATTTCCATGAAAATAAGTATGTGGTGTGTTCCTGGAGCGGCCGGGGTAAACTGCGGGCGAAATTATGGATACTTGCGGGCGCCCGTGAATGTGTCAGCAAAAGGAGGAATAGACCTATTGGTGTTATCATTTTGTGATTGAATGTAGTAACGTATGCACAAAATGTATTGGGCAGGGTGTGATTGTGAGGGACTTGTGAGGGACTGGTTTGTCAAACGAATGTTAACAAACTAATTAACCCCTATGGCATACCACATGTCCATTGGTTACCATTTTATTTCTTCAATATTAACAATAAATTAACCCTATAGTATCCGCAATTTAAAAAAAAAAAAAAAACTCAGCCTACGAAACAGCTGAATTCCAATCGTTCTCCACTGGTACCGAAATTTACTTACTATCAATAAAACACTTTAAATGCTACAATTTTGCCACAGAATTAACTATCATTTTGTTTGGTCATTGAATTAAAGATAAAATACAAATAGTGAAAATTTAAAACAAAAGTTAATTAACCAATTTTTTTGTAAAAAGGCTTCAAGTCGGTTAAAGATTTTTCAATTGGACATTATATTTTGCTTTCGAATGAGAGCCACGACAATTTCAATCATACCTTGTCTGGCAAAATTCATTTCCTTTGCATTGAAGTGACTATTTGGATTTGGAGTATAAAATGTTTCCAATTCCCCGACCCAGCAGTTTCGGGTTACCCGGGGCACCCAGGGAACACACCATCCACATGACCCGGACAGCAAAAATTTTGCGCGCGCAAACAGGTGCGTGCCTCAGGACTCGAATCCTAATACGATACCAGTAAATTGTACTACTTACTACGCTTTACCCAACATCTACTACTTTTCTGTCTTCTTAAGGAAATACTGCGTCCAAAAACCAGGGCAGAACATAGGACACAGCAGGCTTATCAAGTTGGCAATAGACCTTTATGGCTTCTTTTGGGACAAAACTTCTGAAGAAATAGAATTTATCAAAATAATCTCATAAGAATTGAATTCCACAACAAAAAAGTAGTAAATAATTTTCAGTACTAAATTTAACCTTGTTCTCAATTACATATTTGCCTCAATACAAAACCAGTAACAAAACTGGTATCATATTCTTTATTTTCATCGAATTCCGGATTTTATAATTATGCATCACTTTATTACAATAATACAGTTTTCCCTTTTAATATAACCCATTTTCTGTATAATTTACTACATAATTACAAAAATTGGTACTTTTAAGAAAGAAGGTAAAGTCGAGTCCTGATGGCAATAACTGTTTGCATCGCTCACCATGACAACCCTCATATCACACCATACCAAATGAACGGAACATTTCCAATGCTTACTGGAAATTTGCTAGGCACCATGACCACATTTGGTTTGACATTTAAAAAGAAAAGTGTGATTGAAGTAGATGGTCGTGCCGCGGAGCTAAATTTAATTTAAAAAAAAAATAAAAAATTTAATAAAAGAAATTAATTCTGTGAAAATGAAAAGGTGTTAGTACAAAACATATGAAAAAAAGGAAAAGTGTTCTCAAACCAAGTGAAGGAGTCGTCCCAAAACATATGGCCTGCCGCCGAGGGCGCAAACAAAAATTGATCAAAGAAATTAAAAAGGACCATCCAAGAACTTCAATAAGTATATGCTTTGTGGTGATGACCATTCAACAAATTGCTCCCGAAATGTATACAACAAAAAAATGCCAACAACAACAGTGGGGTCGCCTGGCCAAAGGCCCACTGCATCGGCAACAACATTAACAACGCGCAAAAAAGCGCCAACAACAAGCGCTAACAACAACATCAGCGCGTAGCAAGGGACAACAACAACAAGGCGCATATAAGCGCCAATAACAACAACAACAACAGTGGGGTCGCCACTGCATCGGCAACAACATTAACAACGCGCAAACATGCTCCAAAAATAACAACAACAAATACAACACCAGCTATAACAACAACAAGGCGCTAACAGCAATAACAGCTAAGCGCAAACAACGACAACAACAGTGAGGCCCCCTGTTAAAATTAAATTGAATTAAACTTAAATTAGTTAAACAAAATGTTGATTTAGAGTAAAATATGAGGGAATTAAATATGAAATTAACTAAAATTAAGCGGAATGCGATATTAATTTAATAACAATAATCGATAAATAAAATATAAAATAAAAGGGATTAACGGATATAAAGGTAGGAAAAAGGAGAAGTAAAAGAAGGAAAATTAAAATATGAAAATAAAACTTAGGGTAAAACAATGATAACGATAATAATAAATGAGGTAAAAGTTAGGGAGGGGAAATAAAAACTTCAAAACTTAAACTTAGGAAAATAATAATAATAATAAATAAATCAAATAAAAAAAGGGAAAATTATTTCTTATAACAAAAAAAAAAAAAATATTTTAACTAAAGGAAACATAATAAAACGAACTTAAATAACTTAAAACATAGAATTGAATTATCGCGGTATATAGAGTACTATAAAAATGTTTGTTTTTGCATTTTGGGGTCTGGTTGATAACCATCCCAGAAACTAGTTTACCTATGTAAGCGTAAACCATTTTGTTGTTCCTAAATATAAAACTGAGTACGTATGTATATATAGAACAAACCTGGTTTCTTGGGGGTTATTGTGACCGTTTTAAAGAAATTAGTTTGCTATTGTAAAACTAGGTATTTCGGGGCTTTGACCTTACAAATTATTTAAATACCTAAAGCTAAGCATTGAGAAAATGCAAGATACCTCAGGTTAGGGATTTGTATGAGAGGTTTATGGTTTATCTAGTTGTAAGAAAATGAATTATAAATAAAATATATAATTAAAATGGGAATGCTGAAATTTCTTGTAATTTAGAAGGTATAGGTAGTTGGACAAGGGGCCATCGAAATCAGGTGCGTCGATGGCTATGGACGAGGGTGGGCCAAGCACCGGGCGCTGCACCAACACCCGCGGCGCCCCTTTATATAGTTCGGCCTTATTTTTGATTTCACCTGCAGCCGTTGTAGCCGGTCGTTTCCGGCTCCTTTAAATTCAAATTTTTTTTGGTTTTCGGTTATTTTGATTTTCAATTTTAAATTCAGGTTTTGTTTTTCAGTTAGTTTTCGGTTGCCTTTTTTTCATTTAAACGGTTTTTTTTTGCTTCTTTTTAAACTTATTCAAATTTTCAGTTAGTTTTCGTGGTTTTAAAATTTTGTTTTGCCAAATTTTGTTTGCCTTACTGCTCCATTGTAGATGTGTGAACCATAACACTTTCTTGATTATTTTAGCACCAAATTTACTTTACTTTATTTTATATTATTTTATTTTTATTTTTTGTTTTATTAAATTAAATTAAATTTCATTTTTTATATTTTTTATACAATTTTTTTATTTGGAAATTTTTATGGACTTTCGACCAGCGAATAATTTTATCGAAACGAGTTAAAAATACTCCAAGCATACAATACCAACTGCGGTGATTGGAATTTCAACCTTGCTGAAGGGTTTTGTCAAAGCTGGGCCACTAGCGAAAAATGTACCATTTTTATTTTAGTGTATTCACCTTAATTAAATTTTATTTTATTTTACTTAATTTATTTTATTTTATTTTAATTTTTTCTATCTTTTCTATTTTATTTTATTTGTTTTATTTTAATTTTTTTATTGTTTTATTCTTATACTTTTGTAATTTGTCATTTTTATACCCACTGTACTAGTACTAGTACAAGGGTATATTAATTTTGTTCACATAACGGTAGTTTGTAACGGCACAAAATAATCGAGATAGATATAGAGTTCCATATATGAAAGTTCTTAGTTTGAAAAGAGGATTTCATTAAGGCATGTCCGTCCGTCCGTCCTTGTACACGATAACTTGAGTAAAAATTGAGATATTTGCATGAAATTGTATATACAAGTTACACTTTAGCCAAGGTAGGTTGCTATTGAAAATGGGCGAAATCGGATGATAACCACGCCCCCTTTTTCGATATCGAAAATTTCGAAAATCACACAAATTGACATATCTCGGCAACTGAAATGGCTAAAATGATGTAATTTCATAGGTGAATCCAACCGGCCATCCTCTTATGATTTTTCCAAAAAAAATTTATAGTGGGCGTGGCACCGCCCACTTTTAAGGGTTGAATTTTTGAAAATTTGACTGGTCGTAACTTTTAAACTGATTAAGATAGAACGATGAAATTTGGCACAAGGCATACTAGTATCGTTGGTAGTATATGTGATGAAATTGGATAAAATCGCCCCACAACCATGCCCACTTTCGATATCGAAAATTTCGAAAAACACACAAATTGAGATATCTTGGTAACTGAAATGGCGAAAATGATATAATTTCATAGGCGAATCACCCTGGTCATCCTCTTATAATTTATCCATAAATTTTTTATAGTGGGCGTGGCACCGCCCACTTTTAAGGGTGAATTTTTTGAATTTTGACTGGTCGTAACTGTTAAACTGATTAAGATAGAACGATGAAATTTGACACAATGCATACTAGTATCGTTTGGAGTATATCTGATTAAATTGGATAAAATCGCCCTCCAACCATGCCCACTTTCGATATCGAAATCTTCGAAAATCACCTAAATTGACATAATTCGGTAACGGAAATGGCTAAAATGATATAATTTCACAGGTGAATCGCCCTGGTCATCCTCTTATGATTTATCCATAAATTTTTTTTTGGTGGCGTGGCACCGCCCACTTTTAAGGGTGGATTTTTTTAAAATTTGACTGGTCGTAACTTTTAAACCGATTAAGATAGAAAAATGAAATTTGGCACAACGCATACTAGTATCGTTGGGAGTAAACCTGATGAAATTGGATAAAATCGCCCTCCAACCATGCCCACTTTCGATATCGAAAATCACATAAATTGAAATAATTCGGTAACGGAAATTAGGTAAATCCTCCTAGGGCCTAATGATTGTTATACCGTTCTAAAAATTAGCGCTGGGTATTGAATGTTCGGTTCACCCGAACTTAGACTTCCTTACTTGTTTTTTTAGTTTTAACTAAAAATTTTATTCCCATGCTCAGCAAAAAAAAATAATACCGACTTTAATGTAGATACATATAAGGTGGATTTATAGCTGTTATACAAACTCATAAAATTGCTTTAATTTACTTATTGCCCGCTTAGTTAATTAATTTGTTACCTGAACATGCCTTAATATCCATTATTATTCGCACACACCAACTTTTATATCTCCTTTACCCACCAACACCTTTCCTAATAAGGAATTATTTCATCAGCATAAAAGTTGTAACTTAATCTTGTTTGTTGTGCGATTTTTCACTAGCCTTTCTTCACTTGCCCCACCCCACTCTCAGCTCGACATTCATTTACTACGTGAAATTGTGCAAGTCATTAAACCAAATTTGTTGATTTCTTTTTGTTACCGATAATGTGAAGAGTAATTACTAAGAGTATAATGACGTTATTTATGCTCGAAGACTAATCGATGGTATTAAGATGAATGCTGAGTGATTGCTGAATTAATTTTACTTTTTTATTAATCAAATAATACAAAACATTTAGAGTAGAGGAAGCGATTCAATTACCAATAAACGCCGAGGGTGAAAAATATGTTGTTTACAAGATTGAAAAGAATATTTTAAGCTCAATCAGAGGAGAAATAAGAGAAGACTAAAGGCTAGAAAACAAATAAAAATAGATCGAACACTCATATATAGAGAATGAAAAAATATGTCAAATCAAGCGACTGAAAAAATTTTGTAATTTTATTTAAAAAAATTTGTGTAAACTATGGCTATTATGTTAGCATAATTTTGGGCGTTTGATTTTGACCTATTTTCCGAACTCTACTCATATACTATCCAAATCCCGATAACTCCTACTCTTTTCATATCATAGTCTACTTCTAGGCACCTCAATTTGTATAGCAAACTATTTCCAAATAAAATCACATACCCAAATAATTTATTTTCAAATAAATTTCTAAATAACTAGCATTATTAAAGCACATTCGTATTATGCAATTAAAACTTTTCAATCATGCCACACCTGTACATTACATACTTTTTGGCAGTTATCCAACCACCTAACAGCCACCTAAAAACCATTTGCAACACATTACCATAGACTATATCAATATTTGAAATTAATGTGTGCTGCCAAAAAATATAAATACACTTTTTTTCTATTTAACCATAACAACGTATAATAAATGTACTAAAAGTCAACCGATCGATAGAAAGGTAATATTTTTACTCGACGCCTGAAAGCATGCAAGCTATTTTTGGTAGCTGACAGCTATATGCTACACGTAGCCACACACAAACTAGGCAACGAGGAAAGCAGAGCGAAATTTTTGACAAGTTATAGGCATTATTTTTTTTGTTCAAATATTTTATTAGCTAAACTGAATTTATAATACATATATATTTTTGTTAATAATTGCTGCAAGTTTTTAGGTACCTGTTTATTTATTTGCGCCGTGTGCTGACGAATTATAGAAAATTAATCCTCTTTTATATAGTGGTGTTGGCACATAATATTACTAAATAATACATTTGTCTGTAAAAGTTATCTTTATCATTGTTGTTGGTTTTATTAATACACGGTTAAAAATTTTATCCTAAATTTTAAACTTTTTTGGACTTCATACATGACCAAACCAAATTTGGATTCATTTTCCATCTAGACCAGTTTCCATGAAAATTGGCTAAATGAACCGGGTTTCAATTATAACCCAGAAATATTTTAACAATTTTTAAAGATAAAATGAATTGTTTGTCCGTTGGCGGGAATTCGAATCAAGACTCCCCGCACTATGCCCGTCTGCTCTACCACTGAGCTACATCGCACACATAGATGTTGTTGGCAAAATTCAATCTTGAATAAGCTTTCAAAAATAAATTTGAATTTTCAACCCCAAAAGTTTAAATTTTAGACCGAAAAGTTTTAATTTTCAAACCAAAAATTTTTAATTTTAAACCGAAAAGTTTTGAGAATAAAATAATACTAAAACAAGTAAGGAAGTCTAAGTTCGGGTAAACCGAACATTCAATACCCAGCGGTAATTTTTAGAACGGGATAACAATCATTAGGCCCTAGGAGGATTTACCTAATTTCCGTTACCGAATTATTTAAATTTATGTGATTTTCGATAACGAAAGTGGGCATGGTTGGTGGGCGATGTTATCCAATTTCATCAGGTTTACTCCCAACGATACTAGTATGCATTGTGTCAAATTTCATCGTTCTATCTTAATCAGTTTAACAGTTACGACCAGTCAAATTTTCAAAAAATTCAACCTTAAAAGTGGGCGGTGCCACGCCCACTATAAAAAATTTTTGGGAAAATCATAAGAGGATGGCCGGTTGGATTCACCTATGAAATTACATCATTTTAGCCATTTCAGTTACCGAGATATGTCAATTTGGGTGATTTTCGTGGTTATCATCCGATTTCGCCCATTTTCAATAGCAACCTACCTTGGCTAAAGAGTAACTTGTATATAAAATTTCATGCAAATATCTCAATTTTTACTCAAGTTATCGTGTACACAGACGGACGGACGGACAGACGGACGGACATGCCTGAATGAAATCCTCTTTTCAAACTAAGAACTTTCATATATGGAACTCTATATCTATCTCGATTATTTTGTGCCGTTACAAACTACCGTTATGTGAACAAAATTAATATACTCTTGTACTAGTACTAGTACGCTGGGTATAAAAATGTGGCAGCTGGCAGGATTCGAACGAAAACGCTCAGGAGTCACAGCCGACTGCTCTACCGCTGAGCTATGCCGCACATTAAGTTTTTGTGGGCAAAATTCAATTACATTCAAATAAACCAAAAATAAAAAATTTAGAAACCGAAAGAAATTGAAAATCTTTGTAGGTATTTGGGCGGTTTGAAATTTTGTACAAAAAAGTTTGAAAAATTGATTAAACTTTACACGGGTTTAAAATTTAGGTTCATTTTTTTAGCCGTGTAGGTTTTACTTCAGCCGAGGAATTTATATTAGGCAAGTGTACTTGCTTTGTGCCGAAAAGTTTGCATATTTCATTGTATGAAAAATACTCTTGAGAGTGTTAAAAATTTGAATTAAAAGGGTAGAAAAATAAGAACTGGCAGTGATGAAGCACTTTGTTCGTGTTGGGTTTATTATCTTTGCCAGCGAAAGGAATATGTTATTAAAATGATAGTCTATCTGAGGTATTGAAAGTAATACTCTATATGTCATAACAAAAGTCATGTTAAAAAGTCTCAAGGACAGTTGCCATCGAAATGAAATAAAATAAATTGGGTTGAAAGGGCCACGTTTTAAAGGCGAAGAGAGCTGCAATCTCTTAAAATATCGCCGCTCGCTTGCCAGAGGCATGAATGTGAAAATTTTCCAGATTTTGAGTTAATAGGCTCATGTGACTAATCTCTCGTTTCTCCACGATTCACGAAAATCCTGGGTTTCCACAAGGAAACTTGCAATGCCATTTTCATGAATGTGTGTTTCAATCTCTAAAAATTGTGCCAGGAAAACGAATGTGCTACACATTCATGTTTTTGGCGCAACGAAAATGTTTAAAAATTGAATTTCTAAATTTTGAAAATTTTCGTTGAGCCAAAAACAAGTATGTATTGCACTGAACCACAGACACCATTGCGTATACGTAACAATTTCGCTACACATTCATTTTTCTGGCTCAACGAAAATTTTAAAAAATATAGAAATTAAATTTTTAAACATTGGGCGCGTTTCGAAGCGCAACTGTTTCGATAAGTAATCAGTGATTACTTTGGAAACGCACAGTTGAGTAGTTCTGATCCATCAAACAGTTTGAATTTTACGTCAAAATGCTAATCATAAATTTTTTTCGCTACCTTCACTCAACGTATTTATCGATTGTTTGACAGTTCGATAGCTAGGTTATGTAAATAAAATCTTCGGCGCTTTTTTTGCAAATTTCCATTTATTTATTATTAATGAATAAAAACAGTGATGGAGACACTTCACACGCTTTCAGACGCTTTCACAAAATTATTGTTTATTTTTTTGTTGATGCTATCTGACATTTGACTCAACGTATGCGCAACGTATCGTTTCGAAAGCACAATTTCGATCACCAAACCGATTACTAATCAACCGATCCAACAGTTTACAACTATTGTGCATTCGAAACGCGCCCATTTTCGTTGCGCCAAAACCATAAATGTGCTACACATTCATGGTTGATGCCCAACGAAAATTTTTAAAAATTTTCTTAATATGATTTCCCAAAATTTTAATTTTGACACATTCATGCTACTGGCAAGCGAGCGACGATATAATAAAGGTTTTTGAAAATATCTTGAAATAGAGTTGCCATCTGTAAATAATTTGTATTTCCACACACATTTGAAAATGCCACCCATTTTAAACCACATTTAAAAAGGTGGTTTAAGGAGACTACTCTACTCTAGAGCTGACACAAAAGCTCTTCGCATCTGTTGAAAAATGTTTTCAAATAAAATAAAGTAGTTTGAAATTACTTTGAAAGAGAGTTGCCATTTGTTAACGATTACCAGTATAGTTACAGAAAGTAGGTGTCAAAGAAATAGAACCTTTTGAAACAAAATAATACTGGGTATTAAGCATAGGTATTAATATTCAAAGATTTGCAGTAGAATTAAACTTCTATTGGTTGCCACCTGTTTCAAACTGCAATGTCTAAATAATTTTCAAAAGTGCTGCTTTTTGAATTCAGGAAAAAATTTTCAAATAGATTAAACATGCTTGCAAGCAATTTCAGATTTATTAAAAAGAAAATATTTTTAATATTTAGTTAACGTACAGTTTCGATTTTGTTCATATTTTGAAATAGAGTTATTTTGGAAAGATTTACTGAAATTACTCAACTATTTGAAAATTAGGTTCTCGAAGAGCTGCCACCTTGAAAATTGGTTAGATGGTCGCCAACCTTTTCAAACTGAAATCGAGAAACAAATATTTCATGTCAAAGTTGCCACCTGTTCAATGAAATGTTTTAAGTAATTAAAACTAAGGTACCCAAAGAGTTACAAAATACTACAAAATTTATTCTGAGTATCAATCAAAAGTAACAGAGTTTTCATCTGTTGTTAAGATAAAGTTTCGTCTTCGTACATGTTTTGATATACATAGGTTGCCATATGATTTTACAAAATATTCCTTCTACATTTACAAAGAGTTGCCAACAAAATTTTTTTTTTTAGTTTACCTAGAAAAATTCCTCATAATGTTCACAAACACATCTCAAACGCTTTTGTATTTTCTATTACTAAGCGTACACACATTAGAAAAGTTCAAGAACAGAGCCTCTGGAGTTTTGTCTTAAACTTTTGTTTTTTTTTTCACCCTTTCTTCTACTACACTTAACCCCTGAACAGCGACTTTGAGCGCACACATAAGCTCTCTCTCTCTACTAACTTTTTCAATAACATAACGCATCACCTGTCACACTTTGTACTTTTTACATTTAATATGCACAAGTGTGCGTGTAGATGTGAGTGAGCGTGGGCTTGCTTGTGGCATGTTCAAATAGGCAACACCACCTGGCGCACTAACAACGTCATTAAGAGCTTGTGAGGAGTGTGAAACGTTTTCTGTTCAAGAAAAATGTGAAAAAGGCCAGAGTGCAAGTTGGTACAGATGTGCACATGTGTGAGCGTGTTTGCACTTTAAGGTAAAAATAAAATAAAAATACAAGGGACACACATAAATCTTTAAGACTTTCACTGCTTATATTCTTTTTAGTACATACATAAATACATATTTATATTCATAAGCTACCTTCAGTAAATTTTGTAAAACGGCAGCAAATAGAAGAGCATTTAGTTTTGTGTCGTTTTTAGATGGTAGAGCTTTTTAATGGCACAGCTTAGCTGTGTGTGAGTGTGGGTGTTTGCAATACTCCCAACAAACATCGAGCACCAAAATCTCAAACGTTTGAGAAAACATCTATTCTCAACTTTTTCTCAAATGTTGTTTATATAACAGGATTATTTGTTGAATTATATTAATTAAAAAAGTATTACGTAAAACTTAACTGCATAAATGGAAACTCGCTTTTTATTAAAATGGGTATTTGTTTTGCATGATTGGCATCTCTGAATAAATATTTCAATGAGAGCATGTGGATTCCATTTCGATCCACTTCGCTCAGTTTGGGAAACGTTTGTAAATTCTGCCGTTCTCAATTTGAAAATAAGGGAAAATCCCATATTAAAAATGAGCCTTTTAGGTTGAGAACGCTATCAACGGTTGTTTCGCCTCAAATTGAAATCAAACGTTAAGGATTTGAGAAGATGATTGTTTCTCAAATGCATCTCAAATTGAGATTAGCTGAAAATGTTTGTTGGGCTTTTATTGCTACCACAAGCGAAATTTCGGGTAAATGTTGACAATTGCTTGGATTAGTTGGAGTGTGTGTGGAAATATAAAACGTACAAAAATAAACGCTCATAAAATATAAGATGAAAGTAGCAAACTGAGTTTATGACAGCTTAAAGTAAATATTTTATTAAGAACTAAATTGCCGCGGTTGTGTGTGGCTTCGACATGATATTTTATTCTATTATTTTATTTTATTTAATCTTATCTTATTTTACTGTATTTTATTTTATTTTAATTCATTTTATTTTGTTTCACTTTATTTTATTTTGATTTATTTTATTTTTTTATTTTTTTTATTCTATTTTATTTTATTTTTTTATTTTATTTCATCATATTTTCTTTTTATTTTTTTATTTACATTTTTTTTATTGAATTATTTTATCATTTTTATTTTATTTTATTATTATTTTCTATTATGTTTCATTTAATTTATTTTATTAATTTTGTATTTTATTTCCTTGTCTTTTTATTTTTTATTGATATTTATTTTTAATATGTTATTTTCTAAGACTTTCTACTTGTGTGTTGCCACTTCAAGAGTTTTACAGGGTTGCCAGCTTTCTAAATTTTGTTTGAGTATTGAAAAATATATGCCAATATGGGTATGAAATGAAAGGTATTTTCGGCTATATACCAACTAAAATATTTTCGTGCAGGATTGCCACCTAACAGCAATTTGTTTATTTCTTGGTTTATATATCTGGGGATCCCATTGACCTTGCTTCAGGCATTTTTCTATCTAAACTGCTTTTGAATAATGAATATGGATAGCATTATCTAACTAAATTTAAAACCTAACCAGTATTAAAATAAGAATTATCTGGCTCTCTTCTTAATACTTTGATATTTATGATATTTCGTTATAATTATTTTGAATGTAAGAAGTTAACTTCTTTTTTTAGTTTATACTATTTTAATTTATAGCATTTTTAGACCTTTCATGAACATGAAATGGTATTATAACTTTGGTCCGATGTTTGTAAATATGAGAAGAAGAAGAGATGGACCCATCAATAAGTATACCGAAATGATCAGGATGACGAGATGAGTTGATTTAGCCATGTCCGTCTGTCCGTCTGGCCGTCTGTCTGTCTGTCTGTTTGAACGCGGCCACCATTTTCCAATATAGAAATCATTTGTCGGAACCAGCAAGATCGGATCGATATTACATATAGCTCCCACACAACCGATTATTCCGATAAACGGATTTTCGGCTATAACTCCTGTAATTAAACACGTAGGAACGTGAAATTTTGGAAGCATCGCTATTTTTATATGTGAAATATCGATGTTGAAAATCATCGATATTGGATAAATATGTCACATAGTTCCGATATATATAATCGATTGTTCCGATAAACGGATTTTGGTAGATAACTCCTGTAATTATGTAGGTAGGAACGTGAAATTTTGGAAGTATCGCTATTTTTATATGTGAAATATCGATGTTGAAAATCATTGAGATGGGATAAATATTTCACATAGCTCCCATACAATCGATTATTCCGATAAGCGGATTTTGGGCTATAACTCCTGTAATTAAACACGTAGGAACGTGAAATTTTGGAAGCATCGCTATTTTTATATGTGAAATATCGATGTTGAAAATCATTGAGATGGGATAAATATTTCACATAGCTCCCATACAATCGATTATTCCGATAAGCGAATTTTGGGCTATAACTCCTGTAATTAAACACGTAGGAACGTGAAATTTTGGAAGTATCGCTATTTTTATATGTGAAATATCGATGTTGAAAATCATTGAGATGGGATAAATATTTCACATAGCTCCCATACAATCGATTATTCCGATAAGCGGATTTTCGGCTATAACTCCTGTAATTAAACACGTAGGAACGTGAAATTTTGGAAGTATCGCTACTTTTATATGTGAAATATCGATGTTGAAAATCATTGAGATGGGGTAAATATTTCACATAGCTCCCATAAAATCGATTATTCCGATAAGCGGATTTTGGGCTATAACTCCTGTAATTAAACACGCAGGAACGTGAAATTTTGGAAGTATCGCTACTTTTATATGTGAAATATCGATGTTGAAAATCATTGAGATGGGATAAATATTTCACATAGCCCCCATACAATCGATTGTTCCGATAAACGGATTTTGGTAGATAACTCCTGTAATTATATCGGTAGGAACGTGAAATTTCGTAACTGTTGCTATTTTAGAATGTGGAATGTCGATGTTAAAAATCAATGAGATTGGACCAATATAACACATCGTCCGATAATTTCGGTATGAGCTAACGTTAAATTCACTCAGGCTGTACTGGGATCAAACAGTGAAAATCGTGACACTTATTCATGAAAGGTATTTAGCCTTCGGCAATGCCGAAGACAGCTTTCCTTACTTGTTTTATTTTCACCTTATTTTGTATTAGTTTAATCTATTTTATTTTGTATCGTTTAATTTTATTTTATTTGAATCTAGTTAAATTAATTTTTTTTTTTTTTTTGTGTGAATATATTTTTTTAATAAAGTCTTTATACGCCTCTTTGAAAATTATTGTTTATACCTTCCCATGCTTGTTATAAATTAATACGAAATAAAACGAATTTCGACAGCTAATTAATGCCATTCCACTATTATTCATTTTCGCTCACTTGCACTTTTGTGGCTGCAATGAATTTCTGAGTAGGACTCACACATTTACTTACATCACGTGCCAGCACTTGGCGTGCAAAATGTGAAAGACATAAAAGGCATAAATTCATTTGCGAAAACAATTTTAAATTCATAAGAAGACTCTCGTCAATGCACTTTTCACTTTTGACACATTGATGTCAACCAAGCTGATGTGTTATGTGTACGATTTTTGGTGTTTGTAGTTAACCGTGGATGCAAAATTTTTTGTAATGGGGAGGTCCAAGGGTTATCATGTACAACAATTTCTTGACTTGAATTTTTGAAAAATGTTTGTATAGAAATTGTATCACTATAGCCAACGTTCATTGTTGAGAACTTTGAACACGGCAAAGCAGCATTCAAGTCGAATAGACCTTAAGCTCTTTCCCAGCTCCTATTTTTTATTTTTTGCCTAAATTTCATTCTTCACGAAAAAACTATTATCAATATTTTTAAACTTTTCTCTCATAGCTCGCCTTCATCTTCCTCCTTGCAAAAATATATTGCATCTAATTTACCCAGTTTTTTTTTATACTCCTTTCTAAGAAAATAAATTGGAATGCATGCATGGGTGTGTGTTTCTTCGCTCCCAAATTGCCCTTTACTGTAATTGAATTTTATCTCCATGTTGCCAGTGCAGCAATTTAACTTTATTACCGCTACAGTGTACATTGCATCATTCTATTTCTGTGCAAATGAAATATGCAAAAAAAAAATTGTTCCGAGCTTAAGTTTGAGTAATGAAAATCCTACTCTTTTTCATTTCACATCAATTTTGGAAGAGCTGGCTTAGTTGGTTAAAGATACGAGTATCATAAAGGTAAAGCAATACATAAGTAAGCAGCTAAAGATTGGTTAAAAGAAAAAATCGTACGTCTGAGTGATGAGCGACCTGAAATTGACTTAATTGTAGATACATTTATCTTATTCATATTTAATTTTATATTTAGTTATTTATAAGGTTTTAAAGCGTTCAAAATAGATTGAAAACTATTAAGCTCTCCAACGAGAAATAGATATTCGCTGCAAAAAGTTTATAAATTGAGTTTAAATTACATATTTTTTTTGTACTTTGTTTCGATAAAAAAATGTCTGGCAATTAATTTCCAATTTTCTACCACTAGAATAGCTTGTAACGGTTTATACACAAAACCATTTCAAAAATTAACAAAAAGCAAGTGCAATATAAAATTGTAAGCGTAATTTGGCAACATATTTGACAGCCACTAATTGATTTTCGTTGTTTTGCTCTGTGGCTAATCCGGTTTTTGGGTTGGTGTGGATATTGGTGACTTGATGAAATGATATGTGAATTAGTTGACGGGATTAATAGCATTGATGAGATGGATTTTTTATAAATAAAAATGAATGAAATAAGACCTAATAAAATATTTTTTGTTTCTAATATAGTTATTATTATTATTGGTCATTATATTTACGAACTTTGAAATTTTGTGGACTTTTGACCATTCTTTGAATTATTCTTTTGAGTTTTTGCCGAAAACAAGTTGAAAATGCTACATACAATACCAACTACGATGATTGCAGTTTCGATCTTGTTGAAGGATCTTGTCAAACCGCTTTGCATTGTTGCTTAGAAATTTTTTCATCAACTTTACTGGTCATGGAACCAAGGAGAGGAGATTAGAAATTTCTAACTCAAAAGAATAATTTGATAAAAATTATTCGACTGGTCAAGTAGCAACGGAATGTCGCTTTGGGTATGTGCACTTAGGTAAAAATAAGAGGTGAAGATATAGTTGCAATTTGCCCGCAGGCACACAAAGAAGTGTTTGGTGTAATGGTTACACACTGCGGTTTAGAAATTCCTAATTTCCTCTCCTTGGTTCGATGACCAGTAAAGGTGATGAAAAAATTTCTAAGCAACAATACAAAGCGGTTTAACAAAAATCCTTCAACAAGATCGAAATTGCAATCATCGTAGTTGGTATTGTATGTAGCATTTTCAACTTGTTTAAATTATGGAGAACCTTATAAAGCAACGCATAACAGCAGCCGAAGAAGATGAGGGTGGATTTTCCGACCGGCAACATGGCTTTCGGAGAGGGCACTCCAGACGCCATATCTGAAGTCGTAGAGGCAGCCCAGAAGGCCGGGCCAGCAAGCCACCAAGCAAGGCCGGTATTAGGTTCTTTTGGTGCCGTTAGATGTTAAAAATGCTTTTAACTTTACTGGGCAGGAAGACATGCTTCATGCGTTAGAACGCTCCTTCAAGGTGTCAATATACTTGTTAGATATCTCGAGGGACTTCTTAAGAGACCGCTGGCTAATTCACGAAACGACACAAGGCCAAAAAAAAGGTGAGGCTAAGAAGCGGGGCAACACAAGGGTCGGTGCTCGGTCCTGACCTTTGGAATGTTACTTATGACAGTCTTCTGCGAATGCAAATGCCAGAAAGCACTTTTTAGTTGCTTTTGCCGATGACGTGGCTGCTGTAATAACAGCACGAAACTACGACCTGGCAAAGCTCAAACTGAGCCAATACGGCCTCCAACGACTTTTACCAGACCGCATTCTTAACCGTACACGGTTATTTCCGTGAGTATCTCTGTGGAGCCATAGACGACGTCTCTAGCCAGTTAGCGTGAGAATAGCCATAGAGCTCACGTAAACTGAAAAATTGAAATAAAGTAAAATAAACAAGATAAAATAAAATACAGAAAAATGAAATGAAATAAAAAAATTAAACAAAAATAAGACCAACAAAAAATTAAAATTTAATTAAATTAAATAAAACGAAATAAAATAACAGCCCTTCATTTTAGTACTATGTTTGCCTTAGTGAATGCGGAATATCATTTAAATGTTAGGTGTTCAGGGATCCGAGGAGGATCATGCGTTAGTTTTTTGTGACTGGTCTGCCGTTTTCCTCGTCCTTGTTCTCTTTCTTGCACTCTTTTGTTATCTCTTCGTTCGACTCTATCTGCCCCACATATATGATATTTATAACTTAAATTGGATATCTCGGTAAAAAAAAAATGTGTAGATATAGCACAAAGTTTTCAAATTATCTTAACCATGAGTGACAATATAGGACGAAAGAGGAAAATTTTCACAAATTAGACTTTAGCTTAACAAAAGCTTATCTATTCAAAGTCATTGCCTCTCCTAGTTCCTAGGAACCAATAAATCAAGATACCAAACAATTGCTTGTACATGTACCTAAAAGTATGCCGTTGAAATGCATGAACCTAAATCAGCAGTAAATTACACATCACTCCACACAAAATATAAATGGCCGTCACTAGCAACACAGCGTAATCGTACTCCTCACAATTGCTCATACTAACGCAGCAATGATTGCAAAACACGTCAGCATGTGGTCCAACAAGCGTTGCGGTGTCTGTGCCTAAAAATATACATGGCAATGTAGGCTATTTGCTTGATATTACAGTTGATGCGATGACCAGCTGGAATTATTGGTAAGCAATTTACTACATATCGTAACATGCGCTTTTGTGTGTTTTTGAATATTTAGACATATTGTTTTTTCATGCTCGTAAAGCGTAGTTATACACGCCCCGAAAAGTATGTTACCTTGCCGATAACATGTTGCCTGGGAGTGCATTACATACAACAATGTAATGTATTTTATACGTTGGGGACTACATATATGTTTAAACAACCAGCAACATTTGCTAATAGTTCTGAGGTGTACCCATACCCAAACAAAGTACACAATCAAGCAGGCATTTAAATTACTTCAGCAGGTTTTGGGCGTAGTTCGTAGTTGTGCTGCAATTTGTGTGTTTCCCTGGATACCAAATTTGCATGATTGTGTCCTACAATGACTTTTTGCACTTAAATGGAAAGCTACGTCTACTGAATTTGGACATTCTGGTCTGTTGTGACATTCAAGCGCCAAAAAGTAGGCTTGTAAATTGTGTGTGAAAAGCGGACGTTGTCAGATAAATAGAAAGTGACAGCAGCCACTGCAGAAAAAGACAACAACCACTAAAGTGCGAGAAGAAGGCAACAAAAACGAGAAAAAAACTACAACTATTGCAGCTTTAAATGGCTTTAGCTTAAAAATTGAATTGCTTTTATACCCAGCTTCTATAGCGCAGAAGTTGTGACAACTTCCTTTATTCTATTTATAATGGTTTGCTTTATTTTTATTTTTATTCTATTTTTATTTTTGTTTTTCTTTATTTTATTTTATTTTATTCAATTTGAATTTTTTTATTTTCTTATTTTTCCTATTTTTTATTTTATTTTATTTTATTTTATTTTATTTCATTTTATTTTATTTTATTTTATTTCAGTTTATTTTATTTTATTTTATTTTATTTTATTTTATTTTATTTTATTTTATTTTATTTTATTTTATTTTATTTTATTTTATTTTATTTTATTTTATTTTATTTTATTTTATTTCATTTTATTTTATTTTATTTTATTTTAATTTTATTTTTTCTTTCTCATACAACTAGGACCTGGGTATAGACTATTCCTGAACTAAATTACTTTTCATTTTTGTTGTTTTTACTGTTCCTACTGTTATCGCTTTCAGCTTTTACAATTGTTTTTAGTAATTTTCAGAAGTGCAGCAGCAACAAACTTTATTTCCATTTGCTACCATTAACTGCAAAGCGCCTGTAAGTATGCCATGCATTTTCTGATGCGATCGAAAACAAAAACAAAGCAAGCAATTTGCATATGAATGCCTTAACTGTAAACATTTATACATATTTGTGTGTGAAAAATATTTATGTTTTTATGTACTTGTGGGCGTGTGTTCATTTCACAAATATATGTGAATGCATTTAACGTTCTTGTTGCTGGCTGTTGCTCTGTGGTGTTGTCGTTGTTATGCATTTAACCTATTTTAAAAACGATTACGTCCTTAATTTATACGTTTGCGATAATTCACAAACATATATGTAGGCATGTATGTGTATTGGCATATTTCCATTTTGCCTGTCATGTCTGCGTACATTTTCCTTAATTTACGCATTTTAAAGCTGACTGCAAGTCTTTTTTAACCACTCACTTAATCGCATATGTAAAATGTAAATTTATGTATTGCATACTTTTGGGTGTTTGCAGTTATTTCTCTTTTTTCGAAATTTAATTGTGTTTGCAAAATTGAAATGAATTTTTCGTTGGTCAGGTAATTTGTATGTATTTCATTAAGTTAATATCGTCTGCCACTTAGCTGCCGATGACCTGGTAACTCTGCTGAATGTGATATTTTTATGTGGGCCTGGATGTGATTCGAAGCATAGGTCATACACTTACCTTGCTATTGGTTTGTTTGATTTAACTTTAATGTGTTATAATTCGGGGTAATTAGTTCACAAATTAAAGAAAAATATGTAGTAGAGTTGGGTGGCAGCATTAGGTGGTAAAACCCAATAAAAATGTTTTTATTACCGATTAAAAATAGCACTCGTTTGATGTCCATATTGGCATTTAATTTTTTAATCTTTGATAGGTGGCAACTCCATAAAAATGTTCTTAGAAACATCACTTATGTAAGAAAGCCTGAATTTTAGCAGATAATCTATGTATATACAAAATATACATAAATCATAGATATATAATGTATCACCAAAATCTCATTAAAAATTTCAAACAGGTGGAAACATTGTAAACACTTGGTACGTGGCAATACCTAGGCAAAAACCCTTGGTATATACCAAACTATCTACGTACAAAATCAAAAATCAAATCGGTCGAGAAGCTTTCGAGGTAGTTGATATACAAGAACTTATAATATTTTCTCCCCCAGCTTTTTTGAGATGAGAAAGTATTTTTTATTGAAAAGTCAAACTAACGTACTACACAGCTAAAAATTGTAACCTAAATTTTAAACTTTTTTGGACTACATATATGACCAAACCAAATTTGGATTCAAATTCAATATAGACCACTTTTCATGAAAATTAGCTAAATGAATCGGGTTTCAATTATAAACAAGAAATGTTTTAACAATTTTTTAAAGATAAAATAAAATTTTTGTCCGTTGGCGGGAATTCGAACCAAGACTCCCCGCATCATGCCCGTCTGCTCTACCACTGAGCTACATCGCACACATAAATGTTGTTGGCAAAATTCAATCTTGAATAAGCTTTCAAAAATAAATTTGAATTTTCAAACACAAAAGTTTACATTTTAGACCGAAAAGTTTTAAGAATAAAATAAAACTAAAAAAATGTGGCAGCTGGCAGGATTCAAACGAAAACGCTCAGGAGTCACAGCCGACTGCTCTACCGCTGAGCTATGACGCACATGAAGTTCTTGTGGGCAAAATTCAATTATATTCAAACAAACCAAAAATAAAAATTTAGACTGCTTTTTCATTTAGATTTTAAATCGACACCAAAAGAAATTGAAAATCTTTGTAGGTATTTGGACGGTTTGAAATATTGTACAAAAAGGTTTGAAAAATTGATTAAACGTTATACGGGTTTAAAATTTATAAAATTTATTTATAGGTTCATTTTTTTAGCCGTGTAGTTACCATTTAAAGTATAATTCACAATGACTTAACTTTAGGATCAGGAACTTTAGCGCAATAGGTTTTTTATGAAAAAAAGCTTTCAAAATTTTTTGTCAAAGGAAACAAACACATTTTCATGCAAATCCCGAAAATTGCTTCACAATACCTTCGGTATTTACAGCAATAGGCTACAAGTCAAAAGCAAACAAAAGAGTTTAAATGTTATAAATGAAAAAACAATGCCGGGAAGAAAAGTCCATGAAGAGATGTAATTCCAGTATCATCGAAACATGTGTCGGCTTGCCTGCTTCCTGCAGCGCGTGGGTAAATTTTTCTCAAAAATACATTTTCATACAAATCCCGAAAATTGCTTCACAATACCGTCGGTATTTACAGCAATAGACTACAAGTCAAAAGGACACAGCCTGTAGATTAGCAGATATTGTTTCCTGTATAATTTGTTTGATTTTTCACGTTGAGATATTATGTAAAACTGCGCAGCCTATAGATTTTTAGGTAGGTACTCCTTTTTTGATTTGGTAAAAGTTTACCACTTGTTTCAAACAAATTTTTTTCTATAAGGTTTTTATTTATTTTTGTTAATTTTAGGTGTCATGTGTGTGGTCTTTGTCTGAAAATTTGGGATTAATTTTTATTTATAAAAGGGTTGCCACCTGCTGAAGAAAATTCTATTTTAATTAAATGTACGCGAATATAATTTTTTAAGTTCGTCTGTGCTTGCTGCTTGTACGGTTAGACTGCCCGACTACTTGCTTGGTTAGTAACTGGAAATTATCGTAGCAAAATGCAATTAATTCGCAATAAAAGCATTTTCCTCCTCATCACCGGCATTTCTTGCTTTCTGAATGTGCTTTTGCTCTTTGCATGGTAATACAAAATTTTTTCATTATCATATATTTTTTATTTCCGGCACTTCTTCTGGACTCACACGCGCTGAACGGTTTTCAATTTGCCGTCTCGTGGACGTCAAAGCATTGCAGAACAACAGCAACGAAAAGGCATTCAAAGGGTCGTTCGATTCGTAATGAATGACACACTCGAACTATAGTTCCAATAGCTGAGCTAATGGTGCATGCTAATGTTCACATGCATGTGGGTGTATGTGTGTATGTGCGCTCTTCTTTTATATTGGGCATAGTGTGCGCTTTGTGCACTCGGTACAATTGGATTATTAGTTTTTAATTCGATTTTATTGCACATTTCCACTCATTTCCTGATACCAAAGGGCAATTTTCGTATTTTTTTTATTGCCAGTGAATTTCAATAGCGCGCTCTTTGTTCTGCTTTTAATTTGATGGCATACTTTTAGGAGGTGCAAATTGAGGATCAAATAGCTTTGAATTATTAATCATTTGAAAGGTGAAAATTAATGGTATATTTTCCGATTCAAATAGATTAAAAGCAATTAACTTTGCCAGGTAATAAAGGGCAAGTGGCCTCATTAATTCGTTTTACTGTTTAAACTAGCAGTGCCATCTAGCGAAGTATGTCAGCGGGAAATTAAGGTTTTTAAGTGCAGTAAAGCGTAGTTGAGCTGAAAAAAAAATCATAATTCCTGAGTAAAAAATATCATTTGAGAAACCAAACTCATCATGAGATAAAACTCATAACTTATATCTACGATAAAGCTTTGTGTTTTGAATTTCATTCTATGCTTGCTTTGAATGAGCTCTGTCACTCATAAGTTGAACCAACAACGCCTTCACGCCATAAAGTATGCAATCATTAATCAAATAAAAGGTTTGCAACGTCATTTACACACGCAATATTTTGCACAATATGCATGATTCCGAACATGGGTCACGTTTTTCAAGTTTAGAAGAAAAGCCGACTGCTGAATACTAACAACAGGCTATAACACCCAATGCTGACTGTGCACAAGGTTAGGTATACATTTTGCTTGTTTCAATGCGTCTAAGCCAAAGTATTAGCCACAATTTACGCACCTTCATGGGTGTGTTTATTTCTGTGAACTGAATTGAATCTTGCATACATATGGGTGTTTACTTACCATGCAATATTTTCTTTCAATACAAATTTTCTATTCCATCATGCCACTTACCTAAAAGGAGAAGAAAAGTACTTAGTTAGAAAATGAAGTGAAAAAGTTTTGTTTGTTAATTTTAACGATTTTCTAGTGTTTAAGCTTTCGTTAAAGGGGAGTGGAGAGCAGTTTTTTTTATTTTATTTGTTGTTGCTGTATTAATTACACAGTGCTACAGCCATTTTACACTTTTGAAGCAACCTAGTAGAGATTGTTCATCTGGTCGAGTTATGCACGAAACGCCCTTTAAAAGATTTGTAACACCCCCAAAAGCTGGTTTTAAGGCCAAAACCCCGTTTTTTTAGTTTCTTCGTAAAAAAAATTCATTGAAAATCCAATTTTTAACCGATTTCAAAATTCTCAACGATTTTGAAAAAAGTATGATATGTTTTTTAAGCCAGAAGTTGAAAATTTGGGAAATTTCATCCGGTTTTCCGGTTTTGACGTCATTTTTTTGGCACTAATTGACAATAAATGATATCTTTTGGTTATATATCATCAAGAGGCAACTACTACTTAATTTTATTTTTTTGGAAAGGACTTCCAGTTTTCAAGATAAGCAGCATAAACCGAAATCTAATATTTTGGCCCCAAGCCGTTTTTGATTACTTTTGATTATTTTTGGTTTTTTTGATTTTTTCTTGATTTTTTAATTTTTTTTTATTATTTTTTTTGATTTTTTTCTGATTTTTTCTAATCGTAATCAATTAGTAATTGCTTTCTCTTGAAAGCAATTAAAATAATCATTACTAATTAAAAAAAACCTTCTAATCAATCAATTACTAATTACTAATCAAAATTAACAGCTCTGTTTGAAATATATATTTTTTTTTTATTTTTTTTTATTTTTTTTTATTTTTTTTTATTTTTTTTTTTTTGATTATTTTAAAGTTTTGTTGTTAAAAGTGTAAACATCTGTGTATCTTTTTATGCAAATATATACACCTACTTACACTTTGGGGCTCATGGATTTCTAGAATGAACCTTGATCGCTAAGTATATGTACATATGAGAAAAAATGCCAGGTTTAATGGTTATATTGGTTGGAGAGATGATAACACTAGTTTACAAATAAGTAATTTGAAAAAATACCAAGATATTCATGTATATGGGTGAATTGGCACTCATATGCCAAGCACAAAACATATTTTTTAAATTTTTTGTATGGGTAGGTTTTCGAGATATCGGTAATTTTGTGTTTTTTCAGGTATCACTTTATTCAAAATTTCTTTTTGCCAATGTTGCAAAAGCGATGGAGCTAAGCGATACCTCGTTCGAAAGGAAATTAAAATACGCTTCTAACGACTTATAAAATGTAAGGGTGGGTCAAACCATCGCTGAGCAATAGATGGCCAAAGTCGAAATTTTGTCGAATTTTTACGATTTTTGAAAAAAAAAAAATTGATTTTAAAAATGTTTTTTTCATGCGAAATTGTGAAAATCAGAACTGTTTATTTTTTCGAAAATTAGTGTGTATAATTGCAAACGCTTTAAGCGTAATATTACCAAGATCTAGAAAAACTGTATTTTTGGCGATTTTTTTGTAACTTTCAACATCTCTTCTTTTAATAGAATTGTAAAAGGTCGATATCTGAGTATTGTAGATATTCAAAAAAATATTCATAGTATTAGTCATTACTAAGCCAATAAAGTCCAAATCAACCATTTTTAGAATTTTTGTCGGTCTGTCTGTAAACTAGTGTAATTTGTCCTTTTATATGTAAACGGCTAGTGTCGGACATTTCTCGTTTGATACCCTACGGGTACGGTCGGATAGTTCTATTTGAACACTTATAAGGCTAGGCTTACACTGCAACCGACTTCGGCCGTCCGGCAACAATCACACATCCACACACATGTGTTTTAAATGAGCTCCTCGATTTCATCCGATTTCACCCGAATGTAAACAAACTTTGGCCGCGTTCGAATTTCTCTGATGAGACCGGATGAAAAAGTTGGTTGCAGTGTGAGCGTAGCCTAAGTATGCTACACAAATTAAAACATAGGCATACCAACTATGTCCAAAAGAGACTTGGGCGACGTAGTCATTTATGGGCATTTGACATTTGATTTACTATCGTACAGTACTATTAACAAGTTGTAAATTACACCGCTACATTCCATATTTTTCATATTAATATTTTATCATCATTATCATTCCATATTACATATACCTTTTTAAAAATAATAGACTGAATGTGCAAAAGCGCCAGTCTTCTGTTTAGATTGTAGTTCGACCACTTGATGAGAACTAAGTAGTACGAAAGATCTCGAGATTTTTCCTCCAGGGATATTTATGTGCATGAATACATGCATTTATATAAAAGAACTTCTTGCTTCACCTATACATTTGTATGTTGGTGCAAGTGAATATTTCTGTATGTACAACAGTACTGGAAAAAAATCAAAAAAAAATCAAAAAATCAAAAGTAATCATTACTTTTGATTATTTTTCATTATTTTTGAATTTTTTATTTGTTTTTTATTTTTTTTTATTTTTTTGATTTTTTTGATTTTTTTTTTAATCAATTGAAAAAATAATCATTAAAAAGTGAAAGTAATTGGTAATCAATCATTAGGTGGCTTCTCAAAAAATAATCAATGAAATGCTAATCATTACCGATTACTAATCAATTATTAACAGGTGTGATTTCAAAATTGTCTCTACCCAAAACCGTTGAGAATTTCAAAATCGATTGAAAATTTGATTTTTTAATTTTTTTTAACGAAAACTCTGCAAAACCGGGTTTTTGGCCTTAAAACCAGATTTTGGGGGTGTTACAAATCTTTTTAAGGATGTTTCGTGCATAACTCGACCAGATGAGTATGTATTCAATGAGTATTCAGTTTTTTTTGTAGCACTGTGTTATTATTTTTATTTTTCATTTAATTTAATTGACTGTAATTAACCTTTTATTTATTAACTGGGGCGAGCACTTGGCTCTGATTTGCTCAATTTTGCTGATGAAAACTTACAATTTGTGATAGCAAACAAGGCATTGTGTTTCGAAAATTCCATAAACTATTTATTAAAAAATAAAAAATTTGGTAAACTGTGGCAATTATGCTAGCATAATTTTAGGCGCTTGATTTTGACATATTTTCCAAACTCTACTCAGAATAATAATAAGTAGACCCTCAAGCCTACTGATTTATGAATAGAGTTCGGAAAATATGTCAAAATCAAACGCACAAAGTTATGCTAACATAATTTCCACAGTTTACCAGTTTTTTTTTTTAATAAATTTATGTAGTGTTCATGCTGAGTTTTAAAAGCAGCATTTTCCATTTTCGGTCGCACATTCGAAGATGCGTTCATGCCGCCCCATTTTCAAAATGCGCATTTAGCTAATTTTCGAATGTTTAAGGTGCGTTCCTACATCGCAAGTGGAAGTATGCTTGACTTTTCAGATAAACTCCATTTCTTTTATAAAAGTGACTTCTTGGATAAAGAAACCGACCTTCTAAACAAACTTGGAAACTTTTCACCTCGAAAATTGCAACTTTTAACAGGAAAAATTATTGCATAAGTACGTTGACTTGCTTAGTGAGAAGATATCCTAATATAAACAGCAGTTCGCTCAAAAGTATGCAACAATTTTTCACTTTTTCTTCATACAAGGAAATTTTTGTTCGTACTGTATCTTCGAAGATAATAAAGCTAATGCAGAAATAAAGTAGCATTTAGTTGCGTTTAGCTTTCAAAATTGTACGGAAAAAATGCTGCATTTTGGGCTAAATGTTAAAATGCAATATGCAGGCTCAGCATGAACAGCACATAAGAAAATAATTTTCAGACGCTTGATTTTTACATATTTTTTCGATCACTATTTATGAAAATGAACATCACACCAGATAAAAAAAGTGTTTAATTTTCAAAGAACAATTATGGTCCCATAAGTATACTACAGAAATACTATTTCTTATAAATTTAAGAAATTACTTATCAGTATACACAGATGAATTGAGTAATCGGATGAAGAGTTGGTACATATTTGAAGCTTGAATCAAGATTTTCGGTTTTAGGTTTAGACTTACACGGCTCAGGTTATGACCACTGTAACTTCACAAAATTTTTTTCTTTCCAAAAATTAGTTGTTTTGCGCCTGCAAGAAAACCCTGATACTTTCTAAAGGAGTTATTCGACTCTCAAATATACTGTATAATTTGTTAGCTTGGGAATATCGATAGCACTGAAAGTAGTTTAGGGTATTTGAAACTGAAAAGTGCGCCTAAGCGAATGCAGCATGAGCCTATAAGTATGCCACAAAATTCCAGCTTTTAAAATTACATAATTTCTCAACGGTGTTTTAATGTCTAACCGCTTATAATATCCAATACGGCACCTAAAATCACCCACGCTCCATATTAAATACGTTCATAGTGTAAAGCTTTCATTATGGTTTAATATTTGAAATGAAAAACTGATATACCACAAATTGTATAATAACTAGTAGATTAAGAAAATAACGTATCGAGTACTTTTCAAATGTGTGCCCAGCTAAAACTTACATCATTTTAAATTTACTTGCCGCAGAACAACGCAGAGAAAACACTAAAATGCCTAAAAGCATGCTATATGAGAACCACAACCCTTATGCACCTATGCACATATGCAATATTTTCGAATAAATTTTACAGTGCACTTGTGGCTACAAAATGTTCGAACAACCACAAAATTGTGTTAGACAAACATGAATGCACAAAATGCTACAAAAGGTCTACACAAATTGCCAAAGCGAAGAGGGAAAACTAAAACGACCAGGTAAGGTAACAAAAACAGTAAAAAGTCAAATTAGTTAGTTATTTGGTCGAGTAAAAAAAAGAAAAAACCACCAATAAACGCAAGCAAAACCACCAATAAAAACAAAATAACCGCAACGACAGTCAATCAATCAGTATGGGAGGTTTTTTAGGTGAAATATAAAAAAATCTTGAACAAAAACATAGCATATATTTAGGCGATTTACCCTCCACGATCTAATTGGCATCTGGATACCTTTTACGAGTTCCTGGCTGACAAATACGTAACTAAGCAATCATGGATCAATACCTACACCGTTTTTCGCACAACTAAATCCAACTCATAGAACGAAAAATGTAGGGCTGAATGCATAAATATGTATATCCCACGAGCTGCACACTTTTAGGCGTTAGATGCCATTCGTCACACGCTAAGCACATAACTAGTATTCGCAATTTCCTCATACATTAAATCGCCACCGGCTTTTAGCTATGACAACATCATCAACAGCATCAGCAATCAGTGTGACATGAATAATGCGCAAAATAGCCTACTTTTAGGCGTACAAGCGCAGTCACTTTTATATGATGGCATTTTGCAATTGAAGCGTAAAAATATAGTGGAACTTTGTGGTTTTTTTCTGGCGTGATATACAAAAGCGCAAATGAAATTAATTTGTTATGTAGTGTGGTTGGTGCCCGACAAAAGTTCGTCGTACGGCGGCAGCCTAATTTAACTCTATATATTTTTTATATTTTTGTTTTACTTGTCTCGTGTTTGTTGTGGTTTTGGTTGCTGTTTTTGTCAGCGCATGTTGCACATAATACCGGAAAATGTGGGTGTTACATTTGTGTTGCATACTTCTAGGCTGATGTTGCATTTACACTGGTATGGTTTAATTAAATTGTTTATGCATTTATAAAATTAAAGTTGCTGCTACTGGACAATATTTATGTAGTCGAGTGTGTAAATGTGTATGAAATACATATCTGATTGCAATTTATGCGCCTATATGTATGCGAAAGTTTGTGGTTATTTGCATTTTAAATATGATTTTTAATAACTTTCGCATCAGATTATAATTGATTTAAATGTAATTTATGTTAGTTGTGTAATTTCAAATAATTTTGATTGCTGCCACTTCATCAGCAGGCAATTATTTTATGCAAAAAATCCAAAACAATTGAATTTGTATTGATGATAAAGAAGTTATTGTGAAACTACAGCCAGTTCGGTTCAATTTGGCTCAAATTTAGAATTAGGGGTCCACTAGTGCTTATTGTGTCTCATATGCTACAATCTATGTAATTTCTTCCTTCGCCTAGATACTGATCATTTCGTCAGTCTATAAAAAGCTGTGTTGCGATAAGAAGAAAATTCTTTTTAAGAGTAAATCTTCAATTTTATTTTTATTTTTTATCTTTATTTTTTTCTCTTAGGTTTATTTTATTATCTTTTATTTTATTTTGTTTTATTTTAATGATAAGTTTCATTTTGATTTATTATTATTTATTTTATTTTATTTTATTTTATTTTATTTTATTTTATTTTATTTTATTTTATTTTATTTTATTTTATTTTATTTTATTTTATTTTATTTTATTTTATTTCATTTTATTTTATTTTATTCTATTTTATTTTATTTTATTTTATTTTATTTTATTTTATTTTATTTTGTTTTATTTTATTTTATTTTATTTTATTTTATTTTATTTTATTTTATTTTATTTTATTTTATTTTATTTTATTTTATTTTATTTTATTTTATTTTATTTTATTTTATTTTATTTTATTTTATTTTGTTTTATTTTGTTTTATTTTATTTTATTTTATTTTATTTTATTTCATTTTATTTTATTTTATTTTATTTAATTTTATTTTATTTTATTTTATTTTATTTTATTTTATTTTATTTTACTTTATTTTATTTTATTTTATTTTATTTTATTTTATTTTATTTTATTTTATTTTATTTTATTTTATTTTATTTTATTTTATTTTATTTTATTTTATTTTATTTTATTTTATTTTATTTTATTTTATTTTATTTTATTTTATTTTATTTTATTTTATTTTATTTTATTTTATTTTATTTTATTTTATTTTATTTTATTTTATTTTATTTTATTTTATTTTATTTTATTTTATTTTATTTTATTTTATTTTATTTTATTTTATTTTATTTTATTTTATTTTATTTTATTTTATTTTACCTTCAAGCTGGGTAGTGGCCTAAGGTGTTAGACCTTCTAGCATACAAGTCACTACAGTGTTGTGAGTTCGACTCCCACAATGCCGGTAAGAAAGTCCATGGAGAGATGTAATTCCAGTATCATCGAAACATATGTCGGCGTGTCTGGTTCCTGCAGCGCGTAGGTAAGTTTTTCTCAAGAAACACATTTTCATACAATCCCAAAAATTGCTTCACAATACCGTCGGTATTTACAGCAATAGACTACACACAGAGCCAAAAATGCCTAATAAAATTAATAAGATTGTCTTCATGATCAGTTTTTGGGCAAAGGGGTAGTCGCAACGGTGGAAACGAAGAAAAACTATAGGGAAATCTCTTTGGTTTTAAGAAGAAATTCTTATTAAAAAAAACTATACATTTAGTACAAAGGTGTAGTTAGACGCTGGCAATTATTAGTATACGATGGCCGGTGGTTCGAAAAATTGTAAGTTCGATTCTCTCTCTTTTTTTCCTAATTAGACATGTTAAAAAGAAATCTTCTCAATTATATTTATGTGATTTTCCTTTGAAACATTAACAACTATACACATATCAGTAATTAGACGCTAGCAATCAAAAGTGAGCGATGGCCTGATGGCTGGGTTTATCATTCCAAAAATTGTAAGTTCGATTCTCGGTGAGGGCCATATCATTTTATTTTTCATTTAAAATATTAAAAAGAAAATCTTCTTAATAACATTAAAAATACTGTCTCTACAATAATAAGAAGCACTTCTTCTTGAAGAAAAACTATACAGATATCTTATCATTTTTGTTCTATTTTATTAGGTACCTTTGGCTCTGTGTATTTATTGTGAAATGGCATTTTTCACAATTATTAATTTTAGATTTATTTGAAAAGGCAAAAATTAGAAAACAATACCACAGACAGAACTGTTTCGAGACCGGCTAAAGTCCAACTTGTCAATGCAATTTTGGTGCCTGCAATGCTGATCACTCAGCCAACCGTGCTGATATCAATTGCTTGCTAATTCATCCTTTTCTGTTTTTTTTATTCTTTACCTACATACCAATGAGTGCGCTAAACTATCTAACTTGATATCTGCACGGTTGGCAGTGATCAGCATTGCAGGCACCAAAATTGCATTGCCAAGTTGGACTTTAGCCGGTCTCGAAACAGTTCTGTCTGCATAGCTGTGGTGTTGTTTCCTAATTTTTGCCTTTTCAAATAAATCTAAAATTAATAATTGTGAAAAAATGCCATTTCACAATAAATAAAAAAGGTATTGAAGTCATTAAAAATATCCAAAGTTTCTTAATTTACAGACCAAAAATAATCTTCTAAAATTAATTTTATTTATTTTATTTTATTTTTATTTATTTTAATTTAATTTATTTTTTTATTTTATTTTATTTTATTTTGTCCTATATTATTTAAACTTTTAAATTAAAATTTTTTTTCAATACTTTTTTATCATTTTTTTTTTTTGTCACTATCTCTCTCTCTCTCTCTCTCTTCGAAGGGCAGTTTAAGATTCCCTCTCTTTTGTCATATTTTCTGATTCTAAAACCCGTCAAAACGGCCAAAGTTTTTGGGTCATGGTTCATTTGATAACAGATAACTTTTGATTACCAACTTTGTCTTAAAATGCTATATTATAGTACTCAATTTGGCTTCTTTGATTATTTCCAAATTTATTAGTTATTCGCACGCCAATTTGTCTTTAAATTCAACATAAAGCAGATATTTCCATACACTACACTATGGTTTAAATGACTATGTTCTGCGGACAAAAGTCGATTTTTTTAGTTCCGAATTTCGGGAAAATTGCATTTTCTCTGAATAATAAATATACCATACTTACTTACTTCAAATAGCCTTTAACCGGCTAGACGATTTTGGCCGTCCAATATGTTACGCCAGTCGCTTCTTTGTTGAGCAAACTGGCGCCAATTAGAGACACCGCGTGCTCGCAGGTCTGCCTCTACTTGGTCCTGCCATCGAAGTGGCGGTCTCCCTCTTCCTCTACTTCCACCGGCGGATGCCGATAAAAATACCTTCTGGGCCGGAGCGTCTTCGTTCATTCGCACCACGTGTCCTAGCCAGCGGAACCGCTGGGTTTTAATTCCCTGAACTATGTCCACGTCTGCGTAAAACTCATACAGCTCATCATTATATCTTCTTCGGTACTCACCGTCGCCAACTTTTAGGGGTCCATAAATCTTTCGAAGAATTTTTCTCTCGAATACTCCCAAAGCCGCCTCATAAGATGCTGTCAGTGTCCATGCTTCTGCACCATATAGCAGGACGGGTACGATAAGTGACTTATAGAGTGTTGTTTTTGTTCGTCGAGAGAGGACTTTACTTCTAAATTGCCTACTCAGCCCAAAGTAGCATTTGTTTGCAAGAGCTATCCTTCTAGGGATTTCCAGGCTTACATTGTTGTTGGAAGTAATGCTGCTTCCCAGGTATACAAAGCCCCTTACTATCTCGAAATTATGGCTGCCAACAGTGGCATGGTTGCCAAGGCGCGAATGCGCTGACTCTTTGCTTGATGCCAGCAGGTACTTCGTTTTACCTTCGTTCACCACCAAACCCATTTTTTCCGCTTCCTTTTCTAATTTGGAGTACGCAGAAGTTACGGCGCGGTTGTTGAGGCCAATGATGTCGATGTCGTCGGCATACGCCAACAGTTGTAAGCTCTTGTAATATATTGTTCCAGCGCGGTTAAGTTCTGCAGCTTGTATTATTTTCTCCAGCATCAAATTAAAGAAATCGCACGATAGGGGTCGCCCCCATACCACCTAACGTTTACAACTAATCTCATTATATTGAATGTTTGCTAATGCTGATGGGTTTGGTGGTTTAACTGGTCAGTCATTACTTAAGCAAAAATTTCTGGATAGTGTTTCGGGGCCTTTTGATCAACCGCTCTTCACTTCAATCATACCGTTAAAGTTGATAATACTACCAAATAAGGTTATTAGGAGGAATCGAACCCCTCAGTCCATAAATTTTCCACACCCAAAACAATTCTTCCGAAAAAAGTCGTAACAGTGATCAAATCATTTCTAGGGGTGTCAAATATGTGTGTACAAAATTACTAGTCTCTATCTTAGCTGGTTGGTTGATTTTTGGTCGCAGAACATGGTCATTTAAGCCATAGTGCACTGTACCCAAGGAGTAGAACTAAACACCATCATTACTTTTTCGTATTACCAAACAAAGGGTAAGGCTAATTGGTTTCCGCTTCCCATTTTGTTTCGTGGAAGCATTCGTTTAGTTTGCTCAATTTTTACAAAGAATTTTTCGTGCAAGGAAACTATAAAGAAGCTGGCTCTTGGGTGCATTGTTGCATTCAAACATGCGATTCGCGCGTAAAAATTCAAGTAATCAGAAATTCAAGGAGAAAAATGAAAATGGAGAAAAAATTAAGAAAGAAAATTTTAATCCGAATATTTGTTTAAAGAAAGTCGTAACTTAAAAAAAAGTTTTCTTTCAAAATTGTGTAATAGTTGGCACGAGCGCCTTAAAGTATGCAATATTTTCAACCAACTAAATTCCACTAGGTATCATAAAAATAACTACCTTTTGTCGAGCATTGCAGCCTATAAATTGCCCTCGAAAAATTGTGGGTCCGCACTGTACTAGAATGTCGTAGGTACAGGCATATCTAATAAACTATTACCGAATCTATGGTATAGCACTTCTGCCTATTATGAATACAGTTTCGAAGGAATGACTTTCAATTCAATTTTTAAAGTAATTGAGAGCTTATTCGAGCCCAAACTCAAATGACCATAAACTGTACATAACCTTACTTATCTCCACATTAGCATACAGTTGCAGACGGCCGACAATCACTGACATAAATTGAAATAAAAAGAAAACCAAAATAAAAAATTGCCCAATATCTGAGGAAGCTGCCACGCAGAGCAAACAAAGGAAGCAACAACATGCTGATAAGCTACAGAAATTTATGCCGATGTGCCTCCGGTTGCTGCATGAATATTTAATGTCAAATTGCAAATATAGTCATACATATACATACATACATTAAGGTGGGTTGAAAGAAAAAAAAGAAAATTAATTTACTCGACTTTTGGCTAATTTTTAGTATCTCCGCACTAATATTTCTTAGGATTATAGAACTCTATTATATTCTAGTGAGTACTTTTCTTTTCAAACCCATATTATACATGTTTCAACTACCTGACTAGATATTTTGGCTGATAACTCCTAACAGGATGAGATACTGTAAATAACGTCTCCCCATAATGGGCTTGTCAGGCCATTTTGGGCCGAACTGGGCACTTTGGACGATATCTCCGGAACTAGTTGAGATTATGAAGCCACAGGTAAACCGGGTCCACACTTTGGTTCATATCTCCTAAAGTAGTTGAGATATTGAAATCAAAGCCGTACTTGCCCACATTAGTAGCTATCTCCTAAACCAGTTGAGATATTGAAATTAAAGTACAATTTGGTTCACACGTTGCTGTATATCTTCTAAACTAATAAAGATATTCATATTAAAGACAAACTTTTGGCGATATCTCCTAGGCTAGCTGAAATATTGATATCACAGCCATACTTGGTTCAGATTTTGGTCGATATTTCTCAAACTAGTTGAGATATTAAAATCCAATCCTCTTTGATGATATCCTTAATCCATTTTTTCATGTAGTAACAAGCACCTTTGGACTGAACTGGGTCCACAACCGAAACCGGTTGAGTTAACGAACTGAAAGCAACCCTTTACTTCGGTCCTTACAAAGTCGTTAATTTTCTACCCATCTTGTAAACAAATTCTTAGATGTAAAGATGTCAAACTTAACTTCACGTTCACACTTCAAATTTCCATACACTTGGTTTCACGGCCTTGCCAACTCGCTGAAACTCAATTTCATTCTTGAACTTTTGCAAAAATATTTAAGTTCAATGCATAAGTTGTGCAGTGAAGAGAAAGAAAAATGGGTGCAAAAATCCTCAGTGTCAGAAAATGAAAATGAAAGGCGAAAAATCGCTTCATATAAAGTAGTGGAACTTAATATGTGCACTGGTTTGTGCCTCCTCCGGTTTGTGGTTATAAATGCGCAAAATTTAAAAAATGGTGAATATTTGTTTAACCCTTTTTGTTTTCGCCTGCTCGCATAGCTGTTGTCCGGTGCAGGTGCAGTGTTACCATTTGGGGTTTCTTTAAATTCGTAGAACTCAATTTATATTTAAATTACGAGTGGAACTGGGAATTGATTATTTTTTATTTCTTCTTCTCTTCCTTTTGAAACTATCAAAGTAAGGTTATGTAGTCTGATTGCCGGCAAGTGCATATGAATTATTCAAAGTGAAAGCTGCTCCTGTTGAAGGTGAAGGAATATTTGGGAGGACGGATGTGGGATGTGTCACATTGCCGCTGGGAGACAATTTTTCTTATTTTGAATGTCCGTAATGAGAGAAAGGAGGGCGTGTTTTGAACATGTGCTTAAAAGCACCTGAGTAATAAAGAGTTGTCCGGACTTACAGTGCCCAAAAAAGTAGGTACAGCGTAAAACTGGCCAACTAAGTTTGAACACTCAGTCAAGCAGGTGTTTACATAAAAATAATACATGTCGTTAATTATTTTCAAGTATTCAGCTATTCAGCAAAAAATTCAGCGTCTTAAATATGGCCGACGCCCATCGATTTACTTTTTATAATTTGGCATGCAATAATTTTTTTTAGAAATATCACGCGATTAAGCGCCAACAAAAGCTAGTTTGTGAAAAGTTAAATATTTATATTTGCCCCTTTCTAACCTACTTTAAATTTTTGATTGCAACTTTCATTAATCTTGTTACAATCTCACTGCGAAAGAAATGCAATAAGAATTTTTGCCCCTGTTCTAATTTGCTGAATTTTATTTGCATTATTTTTCCTTTTCTATTAAATGTATTAACGAGGAAGAAAAAAGTAAAAATATGTAAAGAGTAATTAAAAAATCGGAAAGTATACAATTTTGGGCGCACTGCTACGCTAACAAGTTTTACTCATAAAAATGCTTAGGCTTGCATGTCGAGGGGACTACATTCCCCGTTGCTGCTAATTGCCAATTGAAATGCAACGAAGCGATTCAGCGAGTTTATTGATTTGAGTTTAGACTAAAAAGCAAAAAAGTGTTGGCTGCCATCTTCATTGCTGAATAGCTGAATTAACAGTTATTTACTTACAAACATTTAGACTTTACTTGAAATCTGAGGGAGTAACTGAAAAGTACTAAAAAGTTTTGCTTAATATATTCGAATGTGTCTGTTAAAAGTTCATTCAGCGGACGCAATAAATGCTGAATAGCTGAATAATGTGTTCATTGAAAAATAACTCTCCGAAATTGAATTAAAATCGGAATTAAGTAGTGAGTAGTATTGCTGACTATTTTTGTAGGCGGTCTGTTTAGCTTAATTTTGATTGCTGAATAGATGAATACAGCTAAGGGCACACCTAGCGACGCGACGCGACGAGACACGACGCCACTAAATATTCTTTGCATGTGTTCTTATGGAGAAGAGTACACCTAGCGACAGCAGCACCACGCGACACGACGCGACACAACAATGTTGATCAAATAGGCACGCGTCGCGTGGTGGCGATAGATGTACCCATGCCTTAAGCAGTCGGTGGTTGAAGGACTACAAATTTTGTGCAACTACGTGTAATAAGGGTATAAAATGCTGAATATTTGTGAGGTTGGTCTATTCAGCACACTTCTATAGAATATATATAGAGTTTACCGCTGGCAGAAATTTACTTGGATTTAAGTTCTTAAACAATTGAATGCTAATTCAGCTATTCAGCGATGAATAAGTGTGCTTAGTAAATCTCGCTTACAAATATTTGGCATGAGTGTATTAATCTCAGTACTTTACAGCTTGGATAGGTAAACGCACTATCGGACAGGATATTGTTATGCTCAGCAACAGCCAAGCAGCCATCAAATCCCTTGGCTCTTACTCGTTCAACTCTGAACTGACGCTCAGCTCTCGTCGATCTCTACAAGATATGGCCCAACAGGCCCGCGTGAACCCCACATGGGTCCCGGGAGATGGGGATATTGAGGGAGATTATACGACAGACGAACTTGCTAGGCCGGGCACGACCAAGCAGGTTCTTTGGACGCTTAGGTATGCCCTTTGCCACATGCAAACTAATGGTGAAGGAGCACACAGTCCGCCAGGCCAACAAGAGATGGCTACAATCCCCAGGGTGACGGATATCTAAACAAATCTTGCCAAAATGGAATCATAAAAGACCTAGGCACATTCGCGCCCTAAGAAGGAGATAAATCTCCGCATTAATAGGGGTATTAACCGAGCACTGTCTTATTGGTAGAAACGCAGAAAGGCTAGGTGAGCCCTATCGAGGATGCTGTAGGAGTTGCGACGATGATGAGGAAGGGGAAATGGTTCGAGGGAGAGTAACAGTGTCGGTTTAGAAGTGTCGGTCCCGGTATTCTTTCCGAAAAACACAGGGGTTCTCCATATGGGCGTGCCCCGGGACTGACTTTCCTAGTGTTGGTGGCATCGCAACGGGCCTTTTAACACTGGCCTAAATGTGCCTCTGCTGCAGCCATTTGAAATAGCCGAAACACTTTGCTGAATACAATTTTTACCCTGCAAAAACCCCACTGCATTTTTTTCAGGTAACTTTTTTGATGAATATCAATGCTAAGAAAACTAACTAAAAGATTTAGCCCTCGGAAATGGTAGCTGAATAACTTTTCAAGTAGCTGAAAACTTTAAACAACGTCTCAATATTAGCTGAATGAAATTTCACGGTAAAAACTACCTTGTAAAATCTGTCCCTCCAAACATATTTAACAGAGTTGATATATCAGCTCATAGCCAATTAATAACCTAAGTAGCTATAAAACGTCAGAAACGCTATAAACTCATCCTCATGCACACTCGTACGTCATACTTATCATGTAAGCAAGCGTGTATGTACCTTTATATATAAATATGTATCTAAATAGTGTTCTTTTTTTATTAATGCGCAATTCTCGCACGCGATATAAAATTATTCAAGCGTTAAAAGTTTCTATTAAAACCATTGCAATCAGCCAGTTTGTCAGACAGCCAGACGGTCAGTCAGCTTGCTTTTTTTAATCAGTTGCACACTTCTGCTACCGTTAGCCAATTAACCACTTCAGTTGGCGGCCAGCTGGCCAGTGTTTCCACAGATTCTTTTGATTGTTCACTTTTTCTATTTTACACTAATTTTGTGGTTTATATTTTAAATTATTATTTCTTTTTATCGTCGTTATGTTGCTTCTTTTGGCTTAGAATGCTGATGTTGCATTGGAATTTTTGAAAGGAATAACTTTTTTGTTGGTTAATTGGACTGTTACTCTTGACTTAATTTCGAATTTTATGGTCTTTAATAAATTTTAGATTAGAGTAGCTAATTTGGTCTGAAATTAGCAATTGTAGAATCAATGTTGGCACTTTCCAATGTGATCAATCTTAATTTCAATTAGTCGACTAAAGTTTTAGTCGAAGATGGCATTTAAGATGGTGGCACATAACTAATGGATTAATGGATTGCATTAATTGATTCCAGAAAAAATATTTATTCATCACATTCCCAGTTAATCCATTACTTATTTAATTCGAAATGAAATTTATTCAAATAATCAATGCCACTAAGTGAACACTAAGTGAATAACAACTAAAGTAACACGATTAATTGAATGAAAATGTTCAGTTTCTTTAAGCATATGTGAATTACTAGGAATTCGGCGACACATCTAGTTGAATAAATAAAAATTTTGATTCATTGTGAAGTAATTGTACTTGAGTAATCAATTTTAAGATTAATCTAAAATTATTTATCAATCAATATTACATTGGAAAAAATTGAGAAGCCTAAAATTATTGGTGTCAATTTGAAAAATGGAACTTTTCAATTGATTGAATTAATTTTTTCTAAAGAAAATTTTTATTCATCTTATCCTCAATTAATTCTTGATTTCGAACAATTCGAGAGAAAATTTAATCAAATAGTCAATATCAAGCTTTTTATAATAAAAAATAAGATTGATCAAATAATTAACAATTAAATCACTAATTGATTAACAACTAAAGTTATACGATTGTTTGAATATATGAAATCATTGATTGAGTAAAGCGATTAGTCTTAGCACCTTAAAATATTGATATTTGTTTAGTCATATTGGAGCACCTTAAAGATATTGCCTATTAACCGTGAAAGAAATATACATACTCGTACACTGAAATAAAAAGGTTGTAAGTGCACATTGAAAGTAACATATCAAAACCAAATTCAAATCGATTATGGTAATACTGTAAATATTACAGTATTTACTGTAAAATTGGCAGTAAAAACATGTGATTTTTGAAAATATGATAGTGTCCACTTTCAAATTTACAGCAATTCACGTCAATATGATAGTATATTAGAAGAATGAATAGGGGGTCACTTTCAAAACTGATATTACCCACTGTTAGACGAAAAATTACAGGGTTTACTGTTAATTTGACGGCCGTTTCTTGTAGATTTTTTTTAGTGTAAGCAGTCAAGTTTGGGACTAACAAGAATTAGGATCACCTGATTGAATAATGCTATTAATCATAAATTAATTGACTTTTGACGTGTTCGTCTCCTTACACATCTGTCCCAAGCCACTTACAGCTAATCCCAGCGTAGACTAAAAAAATACTGAGCTGAAGAGTTGGGTTTGGAGGATCTCATACACTATTTTTTGGATCACTAATCACTGCATATAATAATATTGTAACTGGTCGATGTCTTGATTAGACCTCTGCATGACTCCATCCAAAAAGGCAAATGAATCATTCATATTGAATTTGAATTGAATTGAATTGGCTTAGCTTTGCTTTGAATTTGAATATCTGGCTGTTTGAAATAAATGTCTACTTTGAATCTTCAAAAAATTTCATTCAAATTGAATTCATATTTTGACTTTTTTTTTAAATCTATGAAGATATCCCAACAATCATTCATGTTGGATTGTAAATTTGAATGCTACATGTGCGTTTCATACATATATTTTCAAAATGGACTTAAGTCCAGTCTGAAAAAGTTGTTAATTTTTCTGTTAAAAAAACATATCGTCGGCGATTCTGCAAAGCGACGTAAGGGGCATTTTCAAAACGGTGTATGCGATATTTAAGTTTGGCGGTTTTGCAGCTACAAATTATAAAATTTTACACAACTCCAATCAAGATCGATTCTTTTAATGATTTTTCAACGCAAATGTAGTTTTCTTGAGAATAAAGGAACAAGTCTTAATTGCAAAGGCTATACAAGTGTTTATCACAAACGTCGTTTACGCGGTCTCTTCGATGCCCGATGAGTGGTTTTGCATAATCACCGACGATATCCATATTTGTACATTCCCATATTTTTATACATATTATAATAAATACTTTTACTAGGGTTTTTTCAAGAATTTTTCTGAAATATTTTAGCATTGAAAACCAAAAGCAATGGTATTTATTGCAGCCAACTTAACCAAGAACTTTTAGCCAGATGTATTTCTAACCCTCACAAAACTCAAAACTCTACAATTACAAATAAAATACACCCATTTATGTTCTATTAAGCCAATTTTGCTAATACTCTACACCTTTTTAAAAAAAATATGTGAAATTGTAAGCTGTGTAGCCAATATATTTGTTTTGAATCAGAATGAATAAAATTATTTTCATTCATTCATTCATATTCTTTTTTTTTAATTTTAAAAATTGTAGGCAAAGTGAATATTCAAAATATTCAAATAATAATAATTCAAATTTACTGTATTCTATTGTACTCAAAGTTAGAATCCATTCATGCAGGAGTCTAGTCTTGATAGGGCCAACAATTATTAAGTCAATAGAACCCGAATCAACTGTTTTTAGAAAACTGCTGAATGAAATTAAATGAACGTTCAACTTAAAATTTAAGATATGCATTATTTCGATATTTTGTAGTTATCGACCAGCATGTGGACCAGGGGTGGCCAAAAGTATGTTAGTACAATATGGGTATCAAAGTTTTTAACGAGTGCTGCCATAAGGGATGTGATTAATTTAAATATCTCAGCTAGTATCGGAGATATCTCTTAATATTTGAGACAGAACCAAAGAAGGGTAGGAGGTTCACCTTTGGGTGGGATAACGTCTGCCAGACTGCTAGCAATTACTTTTTTTTTTCTAGTAAAAAAATCCAAGTATAAACTTTTTCGTACTCACCCTTCAACAAATGCTGCAATATATTATCCTTATGCTCCTCCGAATGTGGCTCACCCAACACAATCAATAAATAACAACCGGTAAGTGGACTTGGTGGCCCGACCATACCACCACCCAAACTCGATGGACCACCACCGCCATCCGAACAAGCGGTATCGAGTGGTGGACGACCGCCCGCCTCTTCAGAAGGTGGCAATGAGCTAGCACCAGCATCGGTGGCAGCATCATCGCCGCCCATGGATGAGGTGGATGCGGCAGCGCCCATACCCGTACCTATGCCGACACCATCTGCATCAACACCACCACCGCCACCACCACCATCTGTGCCATCATCACAAGCAACTCCATCACTTTCCATATTATCAGCGGCAGCTGCTGCTGCAGTGGTGCTAGCGCCATTAGTATTCACATCATTCAAATGATCAGCAATTGTTGCAGCCGTGCCATTCGTAGTTGTTGTTGTGCCATTAGTGGCCAACGTGTTACTTTCACCATTGGTGTCGGCGGTGGCGCTAGCGTTATTGCCGTTGCCGTTGGCCATTCTTGTTGTTGGTGTTACGTGGGTGCCGCTCAGGTGCTCTTTTGTGCTAACTTGTTTGTTGTTGTATGCCTTCAATGAGTTGAGCAGCACAAGTGCAGCAGCGGAAGTTAAAGGCTTTGTCAATCACAAAATTTCTTGAGAAATTTTTTTGTAATTACTTGGTAAAAATCCCTGCAATTTTTATCTTTTCACTGGTTTTTGTCCCAGCTTAGTATCGTTAAACGCTTGGGTTAGTGTCTTAGCTCAATTTTAAGTAAGTTTTAAAATCTTTATCACTTTTGCTTTATTTATTCTTAGTTTATTTTAACTTTCTTTCTAATGCTTAACAGGAACCTTCACTTTAAACTTAACCCCAAAATTTCGTAGTTTTATAAACGTCAAAATTTCACTCCACCCAAGTTCCAAACCCGTCTACTAACAAACTCACGCTTTTCGAACTTAAAACTTCTTGGAAGTTTCAAACCAAAATCAGTCTTTTCTTTTTTCGTATTTGTTTTGTGTGTTTTTTGTTTATTATATACTTTTTAATTTGCTTGATGTGTGTCTTGGCTTAAACATTGGTTCAAATATGCAAGGCAGTTTTTTTTTAATTTTTTTATTAAAATATTTCTCAAAAAATCACTTCAACTTCTTCTCAATTCACTTGCTTCATTTACTATGCGGCACTTGCCGGCTTTTTGCACTTTCCGTTATTCTTCACAATTTATGGCGTCTATGTACGCTGAGTCACTTGTGGCAAGAGCCGTCTATGACTAACTGTTGTCTGTGAGATTGCGACTACTCCGCCGCACGTCACTTTGCGAATATTAGGAGAGAGTAGAGCTCAATTTTTTGCAACAATTTTTATTGTATCACGCTATAACTTCAAGCAGTCGTCACAGTGTGGTATATGCAGCTGTTGTTGCTTGAATTCGCTGTTGTTGTTGCTTGTTGCATAAGCTCTCAACGCTGCTGCTTTTCGTCTATAAATGGAAATTGGAAAAAGTGGTGAGATGCAAATTCTGTCTTGCAGTTCTTTGAATTTGTTGTTATTCTATTTATAATTGGACAAAAGTGTTGATTCGCGCCTCACTTAATTTTTTTCTGTACTCAGTTTGATTCACAGTAAGCAGAAAAATGTTTCTTGAACACTGAACTTTTTTATCTATTTTTTTTTAGGCTGATGTGTATGCTTTGATTTTTGTTTTTTTTTATCTTTTGTTTGTTGGATATTTTTATCTTTCTTTAATAACTTTTTTCTTAATTGGATAAAATTTTTATTTATTTTTTAGTTAATATTTTTTTTTTTATGGTTTTATGTCTACCATTTTTTGTTGTCGGCGCTAAGGTGCTTTTCCTGTTTTGTTTTGTCTTGGACTTGTAAATACTAAAGTGATATATTTTTAATAATTTTTGTAATATTTTTTTTCATAGATTTGCTTATATAATGTGCAATTCTTTTAGTTAAATTTTTAATTTGTCATCAGTAAATCGCAGCTGGCTGTTATAGTCCTTTAATCACCGTTAAATCTGTAAGAGAAGAAAATATATTTTTATAAGTGAGATTTTTCATAGTTTGTTTCTTTTAGTTTCAACAACTACATATTTAACAACAGCATTAGCGGAACAAAACAGGTATGTATCAAATATTTTAGCATAAAAAAAGTAAATATATTTCGAACAAACTTAGTCAACTTTTTAATTATATTTTAATTTATTTCAAATTTGTGTTATCTTGATTTCCCCATTTATTATTATCTTGATTTTCTTATTTACTTTAATTTTACTACATTTTACTTTTTTATTTTATTTTATTTTTTTATTTTATTTATTTTATTTTATTTTTTATTTTATTTTATTTTATTTTTTATATTATTTTATTTTATTTTTTTTATTTTATTTTTTATTTTATTTTATTTTACTTAATTTTCTTTATTTGAATTTTGTTTAATTTTATTTTATTTTGATTTATTCCATTCCTTTACTTGATGCAAGTAGCACTGAGAGAGGTTTCCTCATGGTGCTCGCGCTGCGGACTGAGCATCAACCCGGGAAAAGTAGAACTGGTTCTTTTCACCAACCGCTATAAGATACTACCGCTAATACTACCAAAACTGAATAACGTGCATCTGAACTTGGCTGACAAAGACAAGTTCTTGGGCACAGTTCTGGATAGGAAACTAACCTGGAAGGAGAATGTTCTTCAGCGCCAGAAGAAAGCGTGTATTGCACTCTACACGTGCAAAAGAGCCATTGGAAAGAAATGGGGGCTTAGCTCCAAAATATGCAAATGGATCTACACTGCAATCATTCGACCAATCATGCTCTATGGAGTTGTGGTATGGTGGCCTGCGCTGAGCAACGCAACAAACCTTAATCTGCTAGGTAAAGTACACAGATCTTGCATGATCTGGAAGGGCACCGGGTAGCAGCAGCATCGGCTCTGTGTCTAAGGGAAACGTCCGGCTGGGGCGCAAGCACTACTGGACACGCCTGTATTTTGGGATCCTATAGCTTTCTTCCGCTGAGCACAGATCCTTGTGCGACCACAACAGTCGGAGATAGCGGTTTTAAAATCAACATTCCAGGGAAGAATGGGAGAGCACGGATCGGAGTCCCACCACCCATGGCGGCACTTCCATTTATACTGATGGCTCGAAGTTAGACGGCAGAGTTGGGGGAGGGGTTTATTCAAAGGATCTGAACCTTGAGCTCTCCTTCAGACTACCTGATCACTGCAGTGTCTTCCAGGCTGAAGTATCAGCAATCATGGACGCCGCGGCTTGGATAGGCCAACACACTATCAGACAGGACATTTTTATATTCAGCGACAGCCAGGCGGCCATCAAATCCCTTGGCTCTTACTCGTTCAAGTCTGAACTGACGCTCAGCTGTCGTCGATCTCTACAAGAGATGGCCCAACAGAATCGCGTTAACCTCACATGGGTCCCGGGGCATAGGGACATTGAGGGAAATTGTAGGGCAGACGTTCTTCGCGATAAAGAGCGCTTAGGTATGCCACATGCAAGCTTATGCTGAAGGAATACACACTCCGCCAAGCCAACGAAAGATGGCTGCAATCTCCAGGATGCCGGATATCCAAAGAAACCTGGCCGAAATGGGATCATAAAAGATCAAGACAAATTTATGCCCTAAGGAGAAGAGAAATCTCCATATCAATAGGCGTATTAACTGGGCACTGCCTCATTGGTAGGCACGCAGAAAGACTTGGTGTGCCCTACCGACGATGCTGTAGGAGTTGTAAGGATGATGAGGAGGAGGAAACGCTGGAGCACCTCATCTGCAACTGCCCGGCTTTAAGTGGCGCGAGAATGCGCTTTTTGGGAGTTCCCTTCCTGGTCAGCCTACACCAGGTCACGGAGCTGGACATAAAGGACCTGATGGCCTTCATCAAGTCATCTAAATGGTTCGAGAAGGAGTAACGGTGTCGGTATAGGAAGGTCAGTCCCGGGATTCTGCTATGTGGAGAATTCCGTTAATACCGGGATTTTCCATATGGCAGGGTCCCTGAACTGGCTTTCCTAGTGTTGGTGGTATCACAACGGGCCTTTTAATACTGGCCTAGGTGTGCCTCTGCGGCAGCCACTTGAACCTAACCTAACCTTCCATTCATTTTTGTTTTCTTAATCTTTTTCTTTTCATATGATTTTACTTTACTTTATTCTGTTTCACTTTATTATGTTATTTACCTACATATATTTAATTTTTTTTTCATTTAATTTTATTTTCCTTTATTTTTTTCTTTTCTTATTTTTATACCCAGCGTACTAGTACTAGAACAAGGGTATTATAATTTTGTAAAAAAATCGAGATAGATATAGAGTTCCTTGAGTAAAAATTTAGATATTTGCATGAAATTTTGTATACAGGTTACTTTCTGGCCAATTGAAAATGGGCAAAATCGCCCCTTTTTCGATATCGAAAATCACATAAATTGACATATATCCGTGGCTGAAATGACTAAAATGATATAATTTTATAGGTGAATCCCCCTGGTCATTCTATTATGATTTTTCCATTAATTTTTCATAGTGGGCGTGGCACCGCCCACTTTCAAGGGAGGCATTTTTGAAAATTTGACTGGTCGTAACTTTTAAACTGATTACGATAGAACGATGAAATTTGGCATAAAGCATACTAGTATCGTTGGAAGTATACCTGATGAAATTGGATAAAATCACCCTCCAACCATGCCCACTTTCGATATGGAAAATTTCTAAAATCACCTAAATCGACATAATTCCGCAACGGAAATGGCTATAATGATATAATTTTATAGGTGATTCCCCCTGGGCATTATATAATGAATTTTTGATAAATTTTTTAAAGTGGCCTTGGCACCGCCCACTTTTAAGGGAGGCATTTTTGAAAATTCGACTGGTAAAACCACTGGGAAGAACGATTAAATTTGGCACGAAGCATACAAGTATCGTTGGGAGCATACCTGATGAAATTGGATAACATCGCTCTCCAACCACGCCCACTTTCAATATCGAAAACTTCGAAAATCACCTAAGTTGACATAATTTGGTAACGGAAATGGCTAACATAGTATAGTTTGGTAGGCTTGATCCCCTAATAATTCTATTATGATTTTTTTTAGGAAGGCATATTTGAAAATTTCACGGGTCATAACTTTTAAACTGATTACGGTAGAACGATGAAATTTGGTACAAGGTATACTAGCAACCCACTTCCGAAATGGAAAATTTCGAAAATCATATGAAAACTACCGCTGGGTATTTAATGTTTGGTTTGCCCGAACTTAGACTTCCTTACCGGTTTTCATTATATTTTATTTAATTTTTTTTTTATAATTTTTAATTTTGGGGTGCTTTGCTAACTTGATATCAACTTAGCTAAGCACCCTAAAGAAAACGGTGTTAGAGACAAGATATCGAAACCGGACTTGTTTTCATATTTCATCACGGCAAAATAGCGGCAAATTATCCACCTGGTCCCGACTCGATTGCATTAGGGTGCTTAGCTAACTTGACACTCATGATTTTCATTCTTCCCCCGACTCTCAACGCTCACCAACCCTCTATATGACATTGTGGCTGCACTGCAGTAATTCGCATAAAATTTTGAAACGAATTTTATTATCCCTTCATTTTCATTGAAATTGCCATGTTTGCACACAAAACTAAAATTATGGAAATTTCCACAAAAATTTACGTAACAACCCCAAAGAGTTTGCCATTAGAGCAAACGGCATCCTTCGTAGTGCTTCGCGGCTTTGCTTTGCGTTTGTAGTGGTTTGGGCTCCATAGTGTCGTTTGGCCAATGTGCACCACTTCCATCGAAAAGCTGGCAGCACTAAAACGTTAAGCTTATGCACTCTCACACTAATTTGCCTGTGGTCTGTTTTTTCTTTGTTTGGTGTAGTTTTTTTTCTCTTTTGGCTTGGTTAGCTTCTCAACTTTTCGGCTATTTGTTCAAGTGATGAGTAATGACATGCAGTGCGAATCCAAAGCTCCCAAAAACCGCTAACAATTTTGTTACTGTTAATGTTTGGTAATGGTTGTTTGTGTTATATAATGGCCATTCTTAATTTTATTGTTAGGTTTTATAGTTGTTGCTCTTGAACATTGCTTTTTATTTTCGACCTCAAGTGAAAAGTGAAAGTCGTGAGCTGAATTAAGGAAGATTTTTCGATTTATTAAGAACCCCGAAAAAGTAGAATTTCGCAAAGAGGGATACGGGGGGAAAAGAATAGGAAGCAGAAACAGAAGACTAAAGAGAAGAAAGCCGTATCCGGCAAATGATATTTTGAGGCTTATTTAAAAATAATGCACATGGTATGATGTCATGATATGGTATATGATGTGATTGGACGATGCGATGTGGTATATGGTGTGAAGATATCATGTGATTGAAGTATATCCCAAACGCTATCTGCCTCTAAATTTGGGAAAAATTATTCAAAGTTTCTGGATTTTGCTTTGCTACTACAGCATATCAAATCAGATGGTATTACATATGACTATCGCATCATATCTAAACACGTCATTTGAAAATATTTTATGTCATATGTAACGCATCAAATTACATGGCATGACCTGTAACGTTTGACTTGAATGTTATGTATGTATGAAGGGATGCCAAATGAGTTACCAATAAACTTATATACTTTATTGATATCTAGCCTATCTCGTACATCGAAACCTATTTTTAGTCATAAAATGTTTGTTACAGCCACGCGCCCATCTCTTTCATAATATCTTCCAGCCATCCGAATTCATTGCACTTGTCTTTCACGTAACTATCGCAAGGCTAGAAATAGCCAAATGTCACTCTTATGATGTGGATTTTTGGTGAAGACCAAAATATTGTTTCCATAAAGTTTTTGCAATTAAAATGAATTTATAAATAGCATTACGGGAGGTAACTGCAAGCGAGTAGTAAATTATGCGCGACATTCTTGTGAAGAGGGGCGGGATATGCATGCTCTGGTGAAAGATGAACTCGTATGCTGATAAAAATGCAAGCGATGAAAAAGATCACTACATATTTGTAAAAATTATTTTAAGTTAAATTAAATAGAAAATTGAAAAAGGTAAGCTAAATAAAATAAAATAAAACAAAATTGAATTAAATCAAATAAAACATAATAAATAATAAAATAATATAAAATTAAATAGGAAAAAAATTAAATAAATAAAAATAAATAAAAAATAATAAAAATAAATTTAAATAAAATGGAATAGAATAAAAATAAATTAAATTATGTATAAACAAAGTAACATATGTAGTTAGTAAGAAAATAAAAAAAATTATAAAAAAAGTAAAGTAAAACAAAATTAACAAAAAAATTAAATAAAATACACAATAAAACCACATTAGATAAAGCAAAAGAAAATAATATAAAATAAACTAAAAAAATAAATCAAGCAAAAAAATATAAAAAATTACAAAACAGCAGATTCAATTAGCTTCTCCAGGGAAATATACTCAGCGCATGGCTTCCTTGATACTTATGGGATAGATGCGGGACCTCTTGCATAAAGTCAAGCATGCATCAAATCAAGAAAGTACTGAAGTGATAACAGTGGGTTTAATTTCTTTAAGAAAGATTATTGCTGCAATACCGACTGAAACACATTAAGAACTTTAGAAAAAAGTTATGGAGACTTCTTTCCTTCAAATCACAAGCAATTAATTTTGCATCTTTCGCTCCAATAATTCAGTGCACTACAACGCGTTTATAATAAATCACCCTCATTATTCTACGTTTACAAAGACACCAGAAAAAGTTGGGCGCATCTAAAGCAACAGAAGTGAAGACAAAGAGGAAGAAGAATTTGTGCAAAAAACCTATGGAACGCATAGAACGTGCCAAACAAATTTCCATCTGCGCCTCATTAACGAAATTTCAATAGCAAAAAATTTTCTTTTGGCACCAAAGCTAAACACAACGAATGAGTGAGTGAGTGCACCTTCACTTGAAAAGCAGAGGCCAAGATGGAGGTGACATCACAGCAGCAAGCGCACTGAAGCTATTTTTGTGTGTTGCGCCCACTGCAGTCGCTGCTATGCGGCCATCATCATTGTCAGGGCCAAAAACTATAACGTGAGTGCGACAAAAGGAATGAAAACACATACAAGTTTTCGAAAAGTAAAGAATGGAACGAGAATGCAAAAATGTTCGGAAAGAATATCGAGCAACGAACAATGGGACGAATTATGGGCAGAAAACACCAAATTAAATACCATATTTATTTTATTTCGTTTCAGTTCTTTTTATTTTATTTTTTCTATTTTGCTTATGTGTATTTATATTTTTTATTTTAATTTATTTTTTTTTTTTTACTTTATTTTATTACATTTTATTTTTTGGTTTTATGATTTAAGTTTATTTGTTAAAATTTATTTCATTTCTAATCAATTAATTTAGCTTTTATTTTAATTTATTTTATTTTATTACATTTTATTTTCTATTTTATTTTATCTTTTTTATTTTATTTAATTTTTTGTGTTATTTTGTTTTGTTTTTTATTTGGTTTTATTTTTTTAATATTATTTATTTTTTAACATTTAATTTTTTTTTTGCTTACATGAAGAAAAATATTTTTCCCAAATCTAGAAAAATACTTGCTCAATCTGAAATTATTAAAAAAATTGTGAAATTTTCAAAAATTACTTGATTTTCACTGAAATTAAGAAAAAAAGTTTGCTCTTAACAAGCATGCTATTTTCTTGCTAAAAATCAAAAACAAAAACTTTAAAGAAAAAAATGTTCAACAGCAATTTTAAATAAATCAGAAAATATTTCTTAAATAATTTATTTATTTATTTTTTTATTTCAGTCCATATTGCTTACGCTACATTAGCTATGATAATTTCGTTTCTTTCATTTGCAATACATACTCATGTAATTCAGAGAAGTAAATTCGTAAAAAATTTATGGAAATACATAGTTTATGTTTGCAATCATAAATCGTGGTTTCATCACAAGCAGAATGACGCAGAATGATCCTCAGAACCCAAGCACTCGCCCCTATTGAATACATAGAAGGTAAAGGTACGTACATTTGATATGTATAACAATTTGAATAAAATAAAAAAATCTTTGGTTGGGATTGGGACCGGGACCCCCAGGTCAACTCCCACAAGCATAATAATTTTGCGTCCATGAAGAACGAAAGAATAAAAATACTCATTTTAAGAAAATATTTTCTAATTTTTTTTTTAAATATAAATTTTCTTAAAAATAAGAAAATATTTTCCAAGTTCAAAAACATTCCTCGATTTCCTTGTTTGTATCTTGATTTTAGTAAAAAATTCCCTCCGTGTATCTTAGGTTAGGTTAGGTTCAAGTGGCTACCGTAGAGGCACACCTAGGCCAGTATTAAAAGGCCCGTTGTGATACCACCAACACTAGGAAAGTCAGTTCCGGGACCCTGCCATATGGAAAATCCCGGTATTAACGGAATTCTCCACATAGCAGAATCCCGGGACTGACGTTCCTATACCGACACCGTTACTCCTCCTCGAACCATTTAGATGACTTGATGAAGGCCATCAGGTCCTTTATGTCCAGCTCCGTGACCTGGCGTAGGCTAACCAGGAAGGGAACTCCCAAAAAGCGCATTCTCGCGCCACTTAAAGCCGGGCAGTTGCAGATGAGGTGCTCCACCGTTTCCTCCTCCTCATCATCCTTACAACTCCTACAGCATCGTCGGTAGGGCACACCAAGTCTTTCTGCGTGCCTACCAATGAGGCAGTGCCCAGTCAATACGCCTATTAATATGGAGATTTCTCTTCTCCTTAGGGCATAAATTTGTCTCGATCTTTTATGATCCCATTTCGGCCAGGTTTCTTTGGATATCCGGCATCCTGGAGATTGCAGCCATCTTTCGTTGGCTTGGCGGAGTGTGTACTCCTTCAGCATAAGCTTGCAAGTGGCAAACGGCATACCTAAGCGCTCTTTATCCCGAAGAACCTGCTTGGTCGTGCCCTGCCTCGCAAGTTCGTCTGCCCTACAATTTCCCTCAATGTCCCTATGCCCCGGGACCCATGTGAGGTTCACGCGATTCTGTTGGGCCATCTCCTGTAGAGATCGACGACAGCTGAGCGTCAGTTCAGAGTTGAACGAATAAGAGCCAAGGGATTTGATGGCCGCCTGGCTGTCGCTGAATATAAAAATGTCGTGTCCGATAGTGTGTTGGCCTATCCAGGCCGCGGCGTCCATGATTGCTGAAACTTCAGCCTGGAAGACACTGCAGTGATCAGGTAGTCTGAAGGAGAGCTCAAGGTTCAGATCCTTTGAATAAACCCCTCCTCCAACTCTGCCGTCTAACTTCGAGCCATCAGTATAAATGGAAGTGCCGCCATGAGTGGCGGGACTCCGATCCGTGCTCTCCCATTCTTCCCTGCTGGGAATGTTGATTTTAAAACAGCTATCTCCGACTGTTGTGGTCGCACAACGATCCGTGCTCAACGGAAGAAAGCTATAGGATCCCAAAATACAGGCGTGTCCAGTAGTGCTTGCGCCCCAGCCGGACGTTTCCCTTAGACGTAGAGCCGATGCTGCTGCTACCCGGTGCCCTTCCAGATCGAGTGGCAAAATGCCAAGAATGGCCTGGAGTGCTTCATTGGGCGTTGTTCTTAACGCACCGCTTATACAGATCATGCAAGATCTGTGTACTTTACCTAGCAGATTAAGGTTTGTTGCCTTGCTCAGCGCAGGCCACCATACCACAACTCCATAGAGCATGATTGGTCGAATGATTGCGGTGTAGATCCATTTGCATATTTTGGGGCTGAGCCCCCATTTCTTTCCAATGGCTCTTTTGCATGTGTAGAGTGCAATACACGCTTTCTTCTGGCGCTGAAGAACATTCTCCTTCCAGGTTAGTTTCCTGTCCAGAACTGTGCCTAAGAACTTGGCTTTGTCAGCCAACGTGCACCTGACGTCATTCAGTTTTGGTAGTGTTAGCGGTGGTATCTTATAGCGGTTGGTGAAAAGAACCAGTTCTACTTTTCCCGGGTTGATGCTCAGTCCGCAGCGCGAGCACCATGAGGAAACCTCTCGCAGTGCTGCTTGCATCAAGTCGCACAGGGTTTGTGGGAATTTGCCCCTATATACTATAGCTAAGTCGTCTGCATATGCCACTACCTTCCCGCCACCCCAGCTTGTGTCTCGCAGCATCGAGTTGACAGTGAGGTTCCATAGAAGCGGGGAGAGAACACCACCCTGAGGCGTTCCCCTTGTGACATAGCGTGATATGTCAACCGAGCCCAGTGATGAAACTATTCGTCTACCCCTTAGCAGTTGATCAATAAGTCCAATAAGAGACCTGCTTATGCCCAGACTTGTTAAAGCGGTGTTTATAGCATCAGGGCTTATGTTGTTGAAGGCTCCTTCAATATCTAAAAAGGCCGCAAGACAGTACTCCTTCTCATACAGCGATTTTTCAATAACAGAAACTAGGCTGTGAAGCGCAGTTTCTGTAGATTTCCCTTTGGTGTATGCATGCTGATAGCTACAGATCAGGTTGCTATCAATAGTAGAGGAGAGGTAGTCATTTATTATCCTCTCGAAGGTTTTGAGCACAAAGGATGAGAGACTGATCGGCCTGTAGTGCTTCGGCTCGTAATGAGACGCCTTCCCCGCCTTAGGAATAAACACTACCGTGGCACTTCTCCAGGAGCACGGAATGTAGCTAAGAGCCAGGCAGGCTGTATAGAGAAATACCAGCCATTTGGCTGATGTCTCCAGCGTGTTTATGAGTTGTGCGGGAATAATCCCGTCTGGCCCGGCAGCCTTGAACGGTTCGAAGCTCTTAACCGCCCACCTAACCTTTTCCTCCGTGATGGGTATGTATACAGCCAGGTTTGTTGTAGGTGCTACGGGTTCCTCATGCAAGTTCCCTGGGAAGTGCGTATTCAAGAGCAGCTCTAGGGTTTCCCTCTCCGTGCTGGTCCAGGATCCGTCAGGTTTGCGCAAATAGCTTGTGGCTGTTTGAGTTTTTGAGAGCACTCGTCTAAGTCTCGCTGTATCGTCGACATTTTCGACCCCAGTGCAGAAATTTCTCCACGATACTCTCTTCGCCTGCCTCAGAGCTTTTTTGTAGGCCCTGAGTTCAACTTTATATTCGAGCCATTGAGTCTCCGTGCCAAGGCTCTTGGCCTTATTAAATTGTGTCCTACATGATTTTCGGAGCGAGTCCAGGTCGTAGGACCACCAATGCGGCCTATGTTTACCGCGTGGTTTTGGCACTGGGCAAGCCTGCTCTAAGGCATTCGAGAGCGCCGTTGTAAAGGTCTTTACCAGATCCTCCAACTCCCCTACTGATGAGGGGACTTGTGGGGGCAGTGCTGGTAAGTCCCTAGATAGTATTTCATTGTGTAGCTGCCAGTTAGTGTTACGTGGGTTGCGTTTCATAACCGGCTGCTCAACAGAAAAGTCTAGAACTATTTCTACGTACCGGTGGTCGGAGAATGAGTGCTCATCGAGAACGCGCCATTTTCTGACCCACTCATAAGCGCCTTCGCTGCAAATAGTGAGATCTATTACCTCCCTACGGGTTTTAGTAATAAACGTAGGTTCGTTACCCACGTTGCAAACTACCAGGTTAGTTGTTAACAAATAGTCAAACAACGACTCTCCTCTAGCATTGATATCGGAGCTTCCCCACTGGACGTGATGAGCATTGGCGTCAGTTCCGATAATAAGATGACCCATGGAAAAATTTGCCACCAGGTCTTTTACCTCCCTCTGTGGCGGAGGTTCTTCGGCGTCGTAGGGCATATAGACCGACGCAATCGTCAGACTGGTACTGTCGACTGTTAAACTGGCAGCTGTAACGTCACCATTGGTATAGTTGGGCAAGAGAAATGCATTCAGCTCAGACTTAACTAAAATACAGGCTCTAACCCGGCCCCCCTCGCTGGCTCGAATAAGCTTATAACCCTTAGTCCCCAAACCGCAAATCCTTGAGCTGTTGACCCAGGGTTCTTGGATGAGGACCACATCTACGTCGCCTTTAGAGAGACGACTGATTAAAGCAGCCGAGGCTGCTTTAGATTTGTGCAGGTTTATCTGAATCACCACCAACATGAGAGTGCTCAGACTTCCCTGCCACCGCCGTATCGTCGAGTTCCACCTCGTCTGGAGGCTTATCTTTCAACGACGATTTCTTCAGACCACGGTTTGGCGTGGCAGAGATCCTCCTAACTGTGGCAGTGTCAACTGTGGTGCGCTCAGGACTAGCTGCTATCACTGTGACGTTGAGGTCCTCCCCGTCCAGCAGGCTGTCTCCCATCTCCGAGCTGTTCACTGCTCCTTCGCCATTTGACGTGGCAGATACCATACTTTCCGAGTCGGACATCTCCGACTCCCCTTCCGGCACTGCGATGTCCGAGTCCTCCGGTGCAGCCGAAATAGCAGCGCGCTGTGCATCGCCGCGGTATACGTGGATCACGATCTGACCCATGCCGTAGTGCACTCGTCCATTGCACCGTTTAAGGGGCTCGAGTGCCTCCTTATTCAAGGTGAAGACCACTTGCCTATCAGGCCCTACCGCGTCCTCGACCAGATTTACACCCCAGTCCTGCGTCGGGAGAGACGGGTTCATGATCCTCAGCATCCTGAGAATTCTCTCAGGTTCAGCAGGGATAGCAGGAATCCACGCTCTTGCCCTTGGCCGAGCCGGGATGTCCTTCCAGTCGACAACCTCGATTCTTGCCCCTTGGTAGATCTCACCTAGTCTTGCAGCTGCTGCCTTGTACAGTGCAACAGTTTTTGCATCCTCGCAAGCGAATACCTTGATTCGGCCCTGGTGCCATCCCGCATCAGAACCCATCGGAGTGGCACCCGGAGACTCATCCATAATGTCGAGAAGGGCATTACCGATAGCGTTCCGGACGAACCGCCACTGGTCCCTAGGGATGGCCCAGTTTTCATTACCTCGGTCAATGACGCCTATGAGGATCCTATCCTTAGTCACTTCAGCAAAGCTGAGTTTACCCATTACGTGAGCGTGTTGCTGCCGCTTCGGGTGAGGTTTTAAATCCACGTCCGATCTCTGGCGTTTGAAGGGATTTATATTAACCTTCTTTGGCGCGTAATCGCTTTGGAAGTTCGGTAAGATAGTTTCAGCCATCTCCACCGTCTTCCTAGCATTCGGCGATAGCGTCTCTTGTGAAATACCCTCGTATTTCTTCAGTATCCTCGCGGCCGCTCTTTTGTCCAAGTACTCAGAGCGACTGGGAGATGTCTTTTGGGGTAAATTTCGACCCGTAGTTGCCATCGCGGTCGTTCCCTTATTTGGATCTCTGGGGCCAGGTCGTGAGACCACTGCCACAGACGTTAAAGACTTGGTTTCGGTACCGGCACTTACTAGGGCTCTAGCATCAGCCGTTGTTGGCTTCACCGTGTTTGTACCGGTACTTACTTTGGGGATTGCCCCCTTATTATCCAGAGCTGATCGACTCGTAGTTGCCATCGCTGTCGACCTCTCGGCTGATGAAGAAATGGAGTTTGTCCTCCGACGTTGCGTTCTCGCTTGCTCCAGCATTTTCCTCCTCTGCTGGGCAGTATACATGGTTGTATCATTATTTTTAAGGTTTTTATTACTATTTTTCATCTTGTTCGTACGACCCCTTGCCGGGCAAGGCCAGTTTAGGGTCAAAGGAAGAGTATGGGGAATGTGTCGTCCGCCGCGGCAGAGCCCCATGCCGCGGTAAGGCCATAGTTACTCTCCGAGGCGGCCCGGTATCAGAGAGGCTCCGTTCGATTACAGCCACGATTTGCCTCCCGGCTGCAAACGTCCAATGGGCACGTGGTCGCATAACACCCTGGATTGGGTGTATCTTTGTTTATCTTATTTTATTTTATTTCATTTCATTTTATTTTATTTATTATACTTTTTATTTTATTAATTTTTTAGTTAATTTTTTATTTTTTTATTTCACTTTATCTTATTTTTTTTTATTTTATTAAATTTTATTTTTCTTTACTTTTTATTTTATTTTTTATTTAATTCTATTTTATTTTCATTACTTTTTATATATATTTTTTTTATTTTTAATTTAACTTATTTTATTTTTTTATTTTATTATATGTTTTTTTACTTTTTATTTTATCTAATTATATTTTATTTTATTTTTATTATTTTTAATTTTATTATATTTTATTTTATTTTATTTTTCTTTAATTTTTATTTTATTTGTTTATTATTTTATTTTTATTTTTTAATTTTTTAAACATTTTTTTTTAAATTTTTTTTTTATTCTATTTATTTTAATTTAATAAATTTTGTTTTACTTTATCTTATTTTATTTTATTTTATTTTTTAATTTTACTTTGGTTTTATTTTATTTTATTTAAGTGCGCCACACTATGGGGTATTTTGGGAAAATTTTACCAACAACCAAATATCTCAGCAACGGCTAACGCTAAAGCCATAAAACTAAATGTCTTTCAGGTACCACGAAATAAATCCCAAATGAAATAAGTCCCATGAAATAATATTTGGTAGTTATTTTATAATGAGGCCCCAGTTTCCAAAAAAAATGAAATAACTCCTAATTCATGTTGCTTATTTATTCAGTAGATATACATATGTATATTTATACATAAGCAATACGTTATTAATTATACACCTGAATATGTGTAAGAAAAAGTAAAAAAAACATGAAATTAATTCAAAACCTCGTCATTGCCGCGCCGCGCCGCACCGTGCCCCTTTTCCCCTTCCAACTCTTTTTTTCCTTCCTGCGGGTTATATCTTACCTTTTCATAATCTCTACATATAATATGTATGTATGTTTGTAGACGTATCACTCGAAAACCGCTGATTGGAATTCAATGAAACTTTAAATTTAAATAAAAGATATCGATTATTCCGATAACTCAACCGATTTCAAAGTTATCGGTCGATATCTAAGTTATCGGCCAATATTTGAACCAAAAGGACCTTTTGGCGATCAAAATCAACTGTTTAAAACACCCCAGCGGTACAATTGAAAATGTGTCATCGATCAAAATCTTTTTATTGTTGTTGTCCAAAGTTACTGAAAATATGTTCTTTTTGGAACATATTGATACAAAAATATCAGTTACAGTCTTCGGAGATGCCGCAAAAACTTTCGATGTAATAAGACTGTTGGTTGTTTTGCTAAAATCTTACCTTACAACAGTTATAGAAACAGTTACAAAAACGTGAAAGCTTGTTAAATTGCAATTTTAAGAGAAATGAAATAATTCCCAATGAAACTGAAATAAATCCCAATGGTAAAAAATAATAAATTGTAGTTTTAAGAGAAATGAAATAAGTCCCAACAAATATGAAATAACTCCCAATGCTGGAAAATGAAATAACTCCCAACGAAATCCCGTTATGAAATAAGTCCCAACGCATTGGGAGTTATTTCATTATGAAATAAGTCCCAATTTGTATAGAAAATATTTGGGACTTATTTCATTTTTTTTTTTTTGGGCTTTATTTCAATTGGGATTTATTTCGTGGTACCTGTCTTCCAAGCTTCAATTGAATGCGCATTATGAGAAAAATCGGATATTTCACAAAAAAGCAAAGTTAAGTTTTGAAAAACGTGTTTGAAAAATTTCAATTTTCAACTTTTTGTCGTTTTTTGGTTATAAAAAAAAAGTAAATGCTTTTTTTTGAAGAAAAATGATTTTTGTTACCGATTTTGAGATGCTTAAAAATAATATGTTTGGATTTTTATAGGTTACAACAGAAATTTTCAAGTTAAAGACCTCCAAATTGCATGTGCATTTTTCCAAAAAACAATTTTTTGGGGTCGTTTTTGGCTCTTTTTGTTTCGTCTTAAATACGAACAAAAATTTGTAAACAAAAAATTTATTTTTAAGATTATCACTGAGCTACGAAATTGAGGTGGTAAAGGTGGTCTGAGTTTTTAAATTTTCCAAAAATTTGTTAATAACTTGCGTTCGTGTCTTTTTTTTATATATACATATATAAACAAGAACGAAAATGAAATAAATGATGAGAACGAAACTTAAACCGAACAAAAAAACCAAAAAAAAAAAACCAAGATAACGTTATTTTAGAAAAATCCACGCACTTTGGATGTCTTTAACTTGGAAATTTCTGTTGTAGCCTATCAAAAATCAAGCATATTCCTTTTAAGCATCTCAAATTCTATGATAGAAATCATTTTTTTTTTTAAACAAGCATTTACTTTTTGTTTAATACCCAAACACGACAAAAACCAGAATGACATTTTTTAATAAAGTGTTTCAAAACTTAGTTTCGAAATTTTTTGAAATATCCGATTTTTCTCATATGCGCATTGAGTTGAAGTTTCAAACACAATTTAGTTTATGGCTCCAGCTTTAGCCGATGCTGAGAAATATGATTGTTGGAAAACTTTTCGAAAAGTACCCCATAGTGCGCCACCTCAATAGAGAATCCTACCCACAGACAAGCCAAAGAGGCGCTGACAAAAATGCCAACAACCAACAATTAAATATCGGTCGGCAGGAGTCTACGTCGTTGATGTTCTTGCGACAGTATTTTGTTTGTGTTGCTCAAACATCAAAAGCAAAGATGGCAAATATTTATCGAATATGTGTACGGCGACACTGTGTCGACATCACTTCAGAAGTCGACGTCATCATCATCACCACAGCCAAAACGGACGACTTTGCAGCGCAACCAACAACGGCACATCCTCATCATCATCATCATCAATGTGTATGTAGCTCGTGCCACAATCGTCTAAAGTGCTGCTGCCACACCCATTTTTTTTGTGCCGGCACTCGCGTGCCGGTCGTGCAACTGAAATGCTTTCACGAAAAATGGCATGCACCCATACACATGCCTATTTAAGTAAGTGAGTATGTGTACGTGTACTTGTGCTTTAATTTATTTCCTTGCCTTCAGTATGCACATTTCAACTACGAACTTTTATGAGCTGTTGTAATTTTCCCAATCTCTTGAATACAAGTAAATTGTCTAATTAGTTTGATTAAAAAAAAACTAATTGGCAAAAGCGCAGCATTTTCAGTTGATGGACTGAAGTGTGCTGGCATCCATTTTTTTTTGTCGTACGAGCTTGGACGTTCTAGGATCAATAAACACTTTCAAGGTATACCGCAGAAAACACATTTTGTCAGCTCAAATATTCCTTTTACACTTATTTTTATTTTTTTATAGTATTTTCAATTTTCTTTTTTAGTTCATTTTGTTTTTTATATTTTTATATTTTTTTTATTTGGTTTAATTTCATTTTATTTTATTTTATTTTTTTTTTTTTTCTTTAATTTTTTTTTATTTTGTTATTTTATTTTATTTTCTTTTAGTTTATATTAATTTATTATTCTCTCTAGCTGGCTAGTGGCCTAAGGTGTTAGACCTTCTAGCATACAAGTCACTACAGTGTTGTGAGTTCGACTCTCACAATGCCGGGAAGAAAAGTCCATGAAGAGATGTAATTCCAGTATCATCGAAACATATGTCGGCTTGTCTGGTTCCTGCAGCGCGTAGGTAAATTTTTCTCAAAAAAAACACATTTTCTTAATTTATTATTTTTTTATTTTTTTTATTTTTTTTTTTTTAGCAACTTAGGGGCTCCTAGTTTATGGAAACATCTCTCCTTTGCCTTAGTGTCATTCTTGCTTAAAAGAGTATTTTTTACAGTGTGCCGACCAATCCATTTATTGATTAGCTCTATTTAATACCAACAGTACCAATGCAATGTTCATAAATTATTTTTGAAATATATTCAACATTATATAATATCGTATAGTATATCTCTGAGTTTATTTGCTACGCTTTTGCAATTTCTGGATGTGGCTGATTTTGCTGGTGAAATATTTATTGGCTGAAATATGAAAAATAGCCATTGGTACGCTTGTGGAGAAAATAAAAAGAGCCAGAGTCATCAATCAAAAGCAAAACAGAACAACATAACCAGTCGGACATTATAGGACAGCGGGAGAAGTGAAGTGGGAAGGAACTGCAGAGGGAAAATCGTAAACGAACAAACAACATGTAGACAGAGAGGATTACATAAGTTAACATGAGGATGGATTTTCGTATTAATATGGGTATATTACATGACTGCATGGCATGTATGGATATTTATAATGAGAAAATGGATGAGGTTTCACATGGACTGCAAAAATAGTTTCTTCATCGTTTTTTTCCTTTTTTGTTTGAGATATGACAGCGCAGTACAAATACAAAGGCGTCGACGAGCCGAAATATTAGGTTAGGTTCAAGTGGCTGCCGTAGAGGCACACCTGGGCCAGTACAAAAAGGGCCGTTGTGATACCACCAACACTAGAAAAGTCAGTTCCGGGACTCGGCCATGTGGAAAATCCCTATTTCGGGATTCTCCACATGGCACACTCCCGGTACCGACTTTCCCAAACCGACACCGTTACTCCTCCTCGAACCATTTAGATGACTTGATGAAGGAAATCAGGTCCTTTATATCCAGCTCCGCGACCTGACGTAGGCTATCCAGGAAGGAAACTCCTAAAAAGCGCATTCTCGTGCCGCTTATAGCCGCGCAGTTGCAGATGAGGTGCTGAAATATTAACATGAACCGAACCAAACTTTCCTAAAAGCAAAAACATCCTATGATTTTGAAGGAATACGTTCTTTATATGTTCTTTATCACAGCCTCTCGATTAATGATGTACTCTTCTTGTAGGTGAAATGGAGGTTGAACCTAAACATATTTCTTGTTATTGCAAGGGTATTACTCGCCTCCGGCTCGCTCTACTAGAAGAAAACGCAGGACCGCTAGAACACGGCAAGTTAAAAGAGTCAGTATTCACCCATAGTTACTTAAAAAAAGGGGTTAACTTACCCTTTCAAAAAAAATTGTATGAATAACCTAACCGTGCTCTCAAACACACTAGGGCTTGTCCTCGTCAACATAACTTAACTTCGCGCTTAGAGTTTGAAGCGATAAAGTTCGAAATTGTGGTAAGCTGCGAAGTTTCGCTAAAGGCTCTGGATCATCTCAACATTTCTCTCTGCTGTCTTCCTGGACATGCTGACATCGAAGGGAACAAAATCGCTTATAGGATGGTCAGAAAAGGTTTGAAATAGGTGGGCAACTCCGTGAGATCGCCATTGGGACGTTTCCTAAGGATAATCGAATATCGTACTCTTGAGGTAATAAAAAACCATGAACCAAAGGGGATGAATACGAAGCCTCAAGGCCCATAAGGCGACGTTAAGATGAGAAAAGATCTAATCACTTGCTGAGGAGAGGGTAGTGGACCTTTGGCTCCTTCTTACCTTCTTCGAATGATGTGAAAAAATGTATCTATTCCACTGACGTGGTGTCTGATGGACCCCCCTTTCATAGTCTTGTGTTTCTTCTTCTTACATGGCACACAACACGCAAAAACATTTCACTATCTTCTAGGGTCTGTTCGACACCACGTCAGTCTGAGAGCGTCCAATTCATACTTGAAACTATGTGGTTTTAAAGGAGTAAGTGGGTAAAATCTAGCTGAATGTGCCCCACACGGCATTTGTCTGAGTGGTACTTGGGATATACCACTCGCCCTTCTTAGCCTGTCCTAGCCTAGACTACGCTTCAGCGACCAGTCATTTTGAATTTTCAGTTATTTTACTTCAGCCTAGTCGAGTAGATCTTTGCTAATGTCTACCAGCTTCCTTTTGGGCATTTTTATAGCAAAAACTGCTTTGGGGTTCCACTAATAACAACTACATACCAGAAACTCGGAAATAAGGGCAAAGACCCCTTTTTTATATTTCATGTACGCCCTTGTATGATCCTACATTACTTTAATGCAAAAAGAAAAAATAATATTCATGCCTACATAATTTACAAATTTATATTTTTATACCACATGTGGAAAATATTTATAGTAAACATTTGCTACATTTTCGCAATGCGTTGAAATCTTGTAGGCTCACACACGATTGCTATTTAAAGAAACTCCCAAACGCAGCAGCAGCATCCCACAAAGAGCACAAGAAACCGTTGTAAATCAGCTGTTCGTAGTCCCTTGCCGGTTGATAGGTCGGCGCACACGCGCCATCAACCAATGTCTGGAGTATGAATGCCAACATAGTGCGGGATTAGAGGTGGCAAAGATGCCAGACAACGACTTATACATTGGCGACTAACTTGTCGTATATGCGACACTCTGTTGGTTTCACTAGCTGAAAGATACCGGCTGGCTGTTGGTTGAGTTGTTGAGGAATTTAAGTGCCTTACGACATAGCAGACAAAGATCAGCGTTGGCGTCAATGGCAGCAAGGATGATGGGTGACTATACTACAAGAGAATAAACAAATGGACCAAGACAAGTAAGTATTTAGTTCGAGTAGGTGAGCGAAAAGCAAGAGAAAACAACTAAAATGGTTAGTGAACAGAGGAGTGTAAAAATAAATAGATAATGAGCAAGAAATACGTGATAGAAAACACAAGGGAAATTAAATGGAAGTCTTTCGAAAAGATATAAAAAGATGAAGAAAAATACTAAGAAACTGCAAAAAGAAAAAAAAATTATGGAAATTCGGCTTGTAAGTCATGACATCAGCAGAGAACTGTTGTACCGATTGGGATGATTTATTGCTGCTATAATGCTGATGTTATGTGCATTGCTTTGTATAAAACAATGTCCGCTTACTGCCGCTGTGGTCGATATACTTACTTCGAAAAAGCTGTATATTGCTTTCGATATCGTTCGTGCTTGGAATATCCTTATTTATTCGGGTCCTTCCCGTGATGCCAACGGTGAGTATCGAAGGAAATTTAACGATGAGCTGTACGAGCTCTACGCAGATCTGACCATAGTCCAGCGAATTAAAGCCCAAAGACTCCGCTGGCTGGGCCATGTTATGCGAATGGACAAAGAAGCTCCAGCACAGAAGGTTTTCCTATCGTCGCCTGAATTCGGCAGCAGAGGAAGGGGGAGGCCTCGACTGAGATGGAAACAACAGGTGGAGGATGACTTGAACTCCCTTGGGGTTTCCAATTGGCGTCGGTTATCGCTAAAAAGGAATGACTGGCGTGCTTTGATACGAAACGGCCAAAATCGCTTAGGCGGTTAAGCGCCAATAAATGATGATGATGATTCGGTAGATGGCGCTGATGCCGCGATTTTTGTTAAAGACTTATTTTTAGCCCGATTTCTTTCTAACTTTATTATATTTCCAAAGTCGTTTTTTTCAGTATAGCGTTACGAAATTAAAAAAATTTGTGTAAATGGAATTTCGAAATGGTTTTTGGGCTTAAAATCCACATTTCTGGAGCAAAACCCATGAAAATTAGTGATTTGTGTAATAGGGAGAATACGATGGTGTTTCTATCTCAATTTTCTCCAACAGTCATGGCTACCCAATTTCATCTAACTCCCAATAGTGCCTAAAAGTATATAGCCTTTGCACACTTACAAGTTGAAGCAATTTAGATCATGTGTAAAAAATTACCCTCTACAAACAATATTACCAACTTTCTTGGGTTACACAACTCACTTCTTATCCAGTTAGAGATATTTTTTAATATTCTCTGATATACTGCCAAAATAATTTTGCCTTTTTTACAAACTTTCGTTCTAAATTTGTATGGTCAAATAACTTCCAAAAACACATCTCTGATTTTCCTTTTATTTATATCGCCATTCTCAATCGTTAAATTGAGCCATAAAGTGTAGACAAAAACGGTCAAGTAATTGGCCAAAATAAAACTCAATCAAATAAAAAAAAAAAAACAGGCAAAAAACTCTGTCGATAGTTGAACTCATAAAAAGTATAGTCGTAAAATTGTTTTTGAAACCCGAAAAAAGAAGAGGACAGTTATTCAGCTAATATAGTGGAGGGCTGCGTAGTTGAGGGAGATATTTGGGTGGACGGTTACACAACGAACAACAGCACATTCCCTACTTAAACAAAGAATTGTAGAATAGGGGTAATTCCTGCACAAATCAGCTTGCTTTTTAATCAGCAAATAATTTCGGTAAAGTAAACTTTTATAGGGAATTTTTCAGTTAAAGGAGTTTTCCAGATACATATATATATGTATAAATATTTCGTTAACAAAATACACTTGAATTTTCAAAAATATTTTTCCCTACAATATTTTTGAAACTTTTAGTTGGGCGATTTTTTAAGATATGTATTTTGATATTTGTATTTTGATTTTCGTAAACGAACCTATTTCCAAGAAATCCTGAAAATTTCATTTGGTAAAATTGCTCAAACTAAAAAGTCGGAAAATTTTTATTTAGGGGAATTTTTGAAGAACTATCTACATATATACTAAATTTATTTGTTGAGTGAATTTTTAAAATATATTGTAAGATTTAAAATTTTATACTTTTGGCACATACAAATACTGGGTTTTCCAGATCCAGGGAATTTTTTAACTAGCAAAATTTTGTTTGTCTAAAGCTGGACATACACGACCAACATGGCGCAGCGTAGCTGAGGCTCAACTTAAAATTTCTCGTGTGTGGCGTGGTTGGCGAGCCGTTGGCGCGCCGCTCTCCGAAAATCAAAAAATGCGTGGTGTGTGGCGTGGTTCACGAACAATGCATTGAAAGCAACAACTAAATATATATTTTGTGTTGACTCTTGACCGGTAAACATCGCGGAAAAATGAATGCTGCGCAACAGCAACAGCATCATCCGCACTTTTACTAGACATGTTTACTCTTCAAAAACAACTTCACAATGATGTTCGGCGAGCCGTTGCGTGCCGCTCGCACGTGTGTGGCCGACGTGGGACAACATTTTGGACACCATGTATCGTGTATGCCTCGCTTTAGGGGAACATTTTTTCCTGAAATTTTCGGTTCGGGGAACCTTCTTTTCTAAACAGATCGAAATTTTTAGTTAGGGGGAAATTTTTTCCCAGAAGACATTTTTCAGATTGCCTTAACAAAAAGTTCTTAAACTTCTTTGGAATGAAATTTTTTCCATAAAAATCGTGAACTTATTATTTAGCGGAGTTTTTAACAATTGTATTTTTAATTTCTCCGCTCATAAATATTAGATGTTTTATGTTCTGGGAATTTTTTCTGAAAAAAGTCCTAAAATTTTCAGCCAAGGAAATTTTTTTTGTTTCACTTAGGGAAAATTTGTTTCCAAAGAATCCTTAAATCTTTTTGAGGGAAATTTCATCAATTCTATGCTGAAATTGGTTTCTATTGAGTCTATTTTTTTTCAAGCTATATGAATGGGTCCTGTTTTTTAGGGAGACAATTCTATCATCAGATTTTCAAAGGCTTAACCCCTATATCGATAGTAATATAGCCGAAGATATCACAAACTAATTAAGGTCGCATGGAAACGATTAGGGCGTGTCGCACGTTGTTCGAAGTGCCCTATGGAGACTCAAAAAATTAAAACAATTTATTGTTTTTATATAATACTCAAAACTGATAGCACTATGGACGGAGATATTACATATAAAATTTATTCCGATTTGAAACCCTAAACTACCGGGAACCAAATTGTGATATCTCCGACCGTAGTGCTATCGATTTCGAGTATTAGATAAAAGGAAAAAAACACTTTTATTTTTTTATTTTCCATAGGGCAATCTGAACTTTGACCCCCATCCCTACACCATCTACAAAAACTTATGTGCGATATAGTTGACGGTGGTGAAAAAATAAAAAAATAATGAACCATCCTAAAGTACATTTTTAATTTTTGAAATCTTCAATTAGAAAAATATTGAAATTTTTATTAACATATATTTCTGATTTTCATAGCAAAAATCCTGAAACATTTCCAATTACCACAATTTAAAAAATATCAGCTTAACTTCGGTGGTGGCTTTGAAATGGAAATACCCATTTGCATTTTTTATGCCCCCACCCTTTTTAAAGTTTTTTCACATAATTGTTCTTTTTTTCTGTGCCTACTTTTATAACTTTTTTCTCGGTCCTGTGAATCCAGCTACATAGTTCGCAACTTGTTCTTGCTTCAACATTTTTTTTCGTGGTAATTTTTTTTTTTTTTGACAGCCATGACTCATAGACGCTCTTTTCCTCATTTTTAGAACTTGCATGCCCCAGACTTTATTTAATGAGCCAGAAAGTCATACGCTACGTAACCAAAAAAGCCAAAAGTGTAAATCTGACACGCACACAAGTGCAACGCCAGCGGCGGCAACAACAACAGCTTCAAAAGCAACAACAAAACTGAAGAAACAAAAAATCACCAACAAAATCGAAAATATTCATTTTAACATTGCAATTTTAGTTATTTATTTCGCTGTTGTGCACCGACCACCCTCTGCCCTCCCACCCAGTGACTGTGCGCTTGCTGTGGCTCTGCGGTGGTGCCTGCTTCTCCTTTTGGAGTTCATACGCATACCATTTTAGGGGCGCAAATTTCACTTTGGCTACATGCCAGCTAGCTTACATACAATCATACATTCATATCGCACTTTGTTCTTCCTCTTCTTTTATGCGGTCACTTGCTGTTTGCTGCGAGACAGGAAATGCTATAAAAAACTTTTTTATTGGCAAAACGTTGACATGCAATGCGTTACATTCGTATTACATTACAATGATACATTGTCTCCTTTGAGATTGTTGTTGTTTTCTGTTACTTTTACTCTTTAAGTTTGTTGGTGTTGTTGTTGCTAGTACTGGTTTCGGGAGTGCTGTCATTGGTGTCATCAGCGCGAAAGTTTTTGTTGTTGCATTTGTCCTGCCACATTTGCTGAAAACATGTTCATTCACAATACCCTGTAGGAAATATATAGCCAATTACTACTACATACTGTTTTACCCAAGGCTGCACACCAAAATAAACAAAAATTTTTTGTTAACAACGATATCAAAAAAAAATGATTTAAAAAAATTTCGTTTCGTTGGCATAGAAAAAAGTTCAGAAATTTCATTTTGTTTTGATATTTCGACGTTTTAGGACTTTTTTGGAGAATTTTTTGTATGGAAAAAAAACCTCAAACTCAAAAAATCAAAATAAACAACGAATAACGAATTGAAAACAAAATATTTTTTTTTTTTTTATTAAAATAACGTTATGATGCAGCCGTGCTTTTAGCTTTAAACGTACTATGAAACAATATTAAAAATATAAAAAAAAACGATTTTTTTTATTTAACTCAAAGACTGAAACCGAAACCGAGACCGTAACTGTAACCGATTAAAACCGTTTCATTATTCAAAACCGAAACCGAAACAGTAACCGTTATTTTTATCTGAAAAAGAACGAAACCGAAACCGTTTCAAAAGACGGAACCGGTTCCGGTTTTGAATTTTTTTTTTTTCTTTTTTTCTTTTTATGTGAACATATTTTCTTTTACCAAACGGTACTCTGGAAAGCTTTCATGGAAGATTGTCGAGCAATGTTACAAAAGACGCGTTTTGACTTCGGTATCAAATTCCTTAAGAGGAAATTCAGCTAAATATAGCTGAATGATGGCATCGAAATTTACGAGATCCGAAAAAAAAAATGTGTTTAGTGGCCCGTATCATATATTTTGACGATTTATTTCATTTAGTTTCCATTCTAATATTTTTCTATTAGAAAAAGTAGTAATTTTTTTTTAAATTATATTGCAGAAATTTCATCCATACATAGCGTTAATAATATTTATTACAATGCACAGCAGCCGACTGAGTATTGGACCAAACCAACTTTTTTTAATTTTTCGAAGTCAGCTTCCAAAACTAAGTTACGGGCTTTCGAAGTTCGAAGTTGGACCCTTCGAAAATTTGGTTTTCTAATTGTTTTGGTTAAGAAATTAAAAAAATACACTTTCAAACCAAAAGAAAGTGCACCAATCAAGTAAGAGGAGCAAGAAGGCAACGCCCACATTCAAACTTTTTCAATTTTTTTCACAAAACAATTAGAAAACCAAATCTTGGAAGGGTCCAACTTCGAACTTCGAAAGCCCGTAACTAATTTTTGGAGGCTAACTTCGAAATTCAGGGAACACCATTAAGTAAAAAGTCTTATCTCTTAATCTCTTAAAATAATTTAATTTAGTCCAATATCCAGAAAAAAGTGGATTTTGTCGTACAGTGGTATTATATTGGAAAAATGTTATAAAAATTCAGACCTATTTTGCAGCTACATACATTTGTAAATTTTTTTGCGTTCGTGTTTTTATTTGGAGACCGAAACCGGAACGAAACTGTAACCGAAACCGAAATAAATATTGAAGAGCGAAACCGGAACCGAAACCGAATCGTGTTACAAAACCGAAACCGAATCCGGAATGTTATTTTAATCGGTTTTATGCCTTGATTTAACTTAATTCTGATTAATCTTATTTTAATTGTTATTAATTTTTTATATCACTTTATTTTGTTTGTGCTTTATTTCATTTTATCTTGGTTTATTTTATTTTTGTGGGGTTTAATTGATTTGGATTTTATTTAGTTTACACCGTTTTATCTCATTTTAATTAAATTTGTTGCTTCCTATTTTATTATTTTTTATTTTACTTTAAACATATGTCGGCTTGTCTGGTTCCTGCAGCGCGTAGGTAAGTTTTTCTCAAAAAACACATTTTCATACAATCCCGAAAATTGCTTGTAAATACGGTCGGTACTTACAGCAATAGACTACAAGTCAAAAAAGCAACAAAGAGTTAAATGTTATAAATGGAAAAATATTCGTGCTTAATTAAGTATGAAAATTCTTTCATAGGTTTCACACCAAGTCCTAAAAATTCGCAAATCTTTCATATAAGTTAGCATTGAAATTAAAGAAATGTTCTATATGGAAGTATAAATATACGCATAAATGGACACTGAGAAGGGCGCGTAGGTAAATTTTTCTCAAAAAACACATTTTTTATTTTGTTTTACTTTATATTATTTTAACATTTATCATTTTGGTTTATTTCATTTTATTGTATTTCATTTAATTATGCAGACTAAACTTAATTTTATTTTATTTTATACTATTTTGCTTTATTTTATTTATATTTTTTATTTTAATTTTTATTTTATTTTATCGAATTTTGTTTAATTTTTTTCATTTTTTCATATCATTTTGTTATATTTTCTCCATCATCCTTTCTTTAAGCTAATATGTATATATTTAGCATTCCCTGTAATTATTTTAGATTATTTTGTTATATGTATATGATTTTGTTTATTTTCTTTCTCTCTCTGTTATTTTATTTTATTTTTAGTTTTTTTTTTTCTTTATTTTTGTTTTAATTTACTTAATTTTTTATTTTTTTTATTTTTTTTATTATGTTTTTTTTTTTGTTATACCCAGCGTACTAGTACAAGGGTATTATAATTTTGTCCATATACGTAGCGGCACAAAATAATCAAGATAGATATAAAAAAAAAAAAAACTAATGGCGGCGATATACCAACAGGTTATCATAACCTCTAACGAGATTTTTAGCCGAGCTTCTCTTTCCAACTTGTGGTGTGTTGCTTTTTGAGTTTTTCCTACAAGTTGGCGGGACCTACAGTTTTTTGCCGACTCCGAACGGCACTTGCAAAGCAAATGAATTTTTTGCTGAGAAGCTTCTCATGGCAGAAATACACCCGGAGAGTTTGCCAAACTACTGCCGAGGGGCGACCCCGTTTAGAAAAATTCTTTTTCTAAATAATTTTTGATGTTACTTTTGCCGGGCATCGAACCGCCACGACTTGGTGTAGAAGGCCGAACACTTAACCGCTACACCACGGCGGCCGCCGTTCTCATTCTCCTATGATTTTTCCAAACATTTTTTTATGTGGGCGGTGCCACGTTAAGTTTTTGAATATTTGACTGGTCGTAACTTTTAAACTGATTACGATAGAACGATGAAATTTGCACAAAGCATAATAGTATCGTTGGGAGTATACCTGATGAAATTGGATAAAATCGCTTTCCAACCACGCCCACTTTCGATATTGAAAACTTCGAAAACCACCTAAATTGACATAATCCGCTAACGGAAAGGGCTAAAAAGCTATAGTTTGGTAGGATGAACCCCCTAGTCATTCTATTATGTTTTTTTGTTTAATTTTCAAAAGAAGACGTGGCACCGCCCACTTTTCAAGGATGCATATTTGAAAATTTCACGGGTCAGTTTCAAACTGCTTACGGTAGAATGATGAAATTTGGTACAAGGTATACTAGTATAATAGGGAGTATACCTGATGTTATTGGACGAAATCGCTTCCCAACCACGCCCACTTCCAAAATGGAAAATTTTGAAAATAAAATTCAAAATTCGGTTTACCAGAACTTAGACTTCCTTACTTGTTTTATTTCATGTTTTGTTTCATTTTATTATATTTTATTCATCTGCATTCTTTAAAGCTAGTCAAATTCCCTACAGGGTTTACACATTTAACCTTACCTAGAATTATCAATATGCCATTATCAACTTTTAAAGGTTGTCGAATAAACATAGAATACTTTCAGAAATGCTGTCCTTTCACTTGTATGTCACTTACGAGAAAGTATTTATAGGATTTCTTTGTACCAAAATGATTTGTTTAAGGTTAATGTTTGCAGTTTGGTAAACCTGCTAGCTTTTACTTAGACAATGAATAACTTATAACTTAAAGGCAACTTCGTAGTGACCCTATTTTAAAATATTTTTCAAAAACGCTCTATCTCACAATAAGTTCGAATAACTTTCTATTTCAATTAACCCTTGTCAGAATGAGTTTACAGGGAACATTTGTTGACTTTTTTCAGAAACTCTACAGGTAACAAATTTTTGCATGTCAGGGTCGTAAGGTATCCTCTTTAGAGCATATGGATAAGCGGGCTATCTTTTAGCTGACTAACTTCTTAGGAACGTTACCCGCGGCCGCCGTGGTCTAGCAATAGTATACTCGGCCTACCTCACCAATATTCGAGGATCACAACCCGGTAAAAACAGTTTGAGGCTATTTCTTAGACAGCTAACATGAACGACGACACCATGTTTTGGCCTTCACTTCGGGAGTTTGCTTGCGTTGGGATTTCTTTCTTAAATTCTTTGATGATTAGGCCAAAAGGTGCGTCATTATCTCTAAACTTTGAAGTAATGTTTCGTGAGAACAACTTCTTATCCCGGTTTTTTCCGAATTCTAGCACTTCACACTCTTTATATGCCGAACTTATTGATTTTCAAGCAATTTGTAGATACATAGGTCGAACAACCACACCCGTTTGTTAAAAAACGCGACTGCGGAGTCATCATGTTGGCTCAGTATTAAATAACTCCGTTTGTGTGGATGTGGTGGCCAACAATGAACTTTGACACGAGACTGGCACACAAAACCAGCACATATTCAACTTCTTGTCTATATAAAGATGTTACAGGATAGGCAAGCTAACATAAAAAGGACTGTTGAAAAATAGAATTTAAAAAAAACGCCGAAAGAAAGAATGAGCGGAAAGAAGAGCCGGAATCAATAAATCTAACCGGCAGATAACCCAACTGTGGACTGCAGGAATTGGCAAGGAAACACTACTTACGTCACATGCAAGTTAGGGGTACGAGAGAGTGGTAACAAAACCAACTCAAAGAAGACAATACCTACTACGAAATCACTCCTCTGAAAAAAAGGGAGTAGAAATAGGAGTATGAATGTAATGTAATGTAAATGAAAATGTATGAATTTGTTTATTCTTTGTAAAAAAAAGTTTGAAACTAAACACTTTTTTCATCTACGTTGCTCTCTAATATGCACTTGCCCTCTCTTTGTTTTGCCTTATGCCACACTTCCGTTGCACTTCCATCGCACTCCAATCACCAGCTGATTTGGCACCAAAAATGTGAGTAACAAACAAAAAACCTCTGAAGGATGGATATACAGAACATGAACAAACCAAGCGAAGTGCAAATGAAGTTTTGCTGAAATTGTGCTAACAACAACTACAACAATAGCCTTTGGAGCAGCACAAAAACTACAATTACAACCACAACAAGCAGATTACATTTCATTGACTGCAACAACACTGCAAAGTACTACACTTCCGGCGCAAGGACACGTGGCAACCGCAACGTAAAACCAATGAAGTTGAAGTAAGAGGGCTTGAGAGAGTGATGAAGAGTATGAGTTTTGGGTGAGGCTTTGTGTAAGTTTTTATGCAAGCAAGTGCAAGCGCAAGCAAGTGGAAGTGACGGTGTGTTAGCAAAAGTGTTGTAGCTTGTTAGCAGCGTCATTTATGTGGTTTTATGACGTAAGACTAATTTTGCAAAAAGGGAAAAGAAAGTTATTAGTATGGTAAAAAAAGGGATCAAAATTGTGCGAACTTAAATTAAATAGAAAGAATTAAATTTGAATTATTTTAATATAGACTTATCAAGTAATTGTTAGGGCACAGTCCTGAAGAAGGTAGCCCTGTAAGTCCTTATAGGAGCAGATCCTCTATAAGTTTTTTACTTTTTTGATCATATTAATTTTACACCACCACACTGCACACGGATGGCCGAATTTAAGTTTTTTTGGCATAAAGTCAAAATTTTCATACCAAGATATTTCTGATATCATTGTATCTTATCAAAGTACTTATTTTAACTAAGACAAGTGAGGAAGTTTAAGTTCGGGCGAACCGAACATTAAATACGCAGCAGGCCCCAGGAGGATTTACCTAAAAGTTTATACTATTTTAGCTATTTATCTTACCGAATTAGGTTATTTTCGAAATTTTCGATATCGAAAGTAGGCGTTGTTGGAGGGCGATTTAATCAAGTTCCATCAGGTGTCATTGTGCCAAATTTCATCTTTTTACCGTAATCAGTTTTAAAGTTACGACCAGTCGAATTTTCAAAAATGCCTCCCGAAAAAGGGAAAGGTTATCATCCGATTTCGCCAATTTTCAATAGCAACCTACCCTGGCCAGAAAGTAACCTGTGTACTAAATTTCATGCAAATATCTCAAGTTATGTCAATTTATTTGATTTTCGACATTTTCGATATCGATTTTCAATAGCAACCCACCTTGGCCAGAATGTAACCTGTATACAAAATTCCATGCAAATATCTCAATGTTTACTCAAGTTATCGTATACACGGACAGACAGACGGACATGCCTTAATGAACTTTTTGTTCCAACCTAAGAGCTTTCATATATGGAACTCTATATCTATCTCGATTTTTTGTGCCATTACGTAGTACCGTTATGTGGGCAAAATTATAATACCCTTGTACTAGTACTAGTACGCCGGGTATAAAAAAATTACGTTACCCGTTTTTCGAAGTTAGCCTCCAAAATTTAGTTACAGGCTTTCGAAGTTCGAAAGTTGTTTACTAATTGTTTTGTTTAAAAAATTTTCTAATGCTAAATTTGGGCATGACCGCTTGCCTCTCTTGCTTGGTGTCGCTTTTCTATTTAAAAATGTATGTTAGAAGTGCTATGCGAGTTCTTCGAAAAAATTAAGAGCAGCATCATATCTGTGGCAATAAGGGCGAACGACCAAAGTTGAGTTTGGTCAAAGCTAAGTTATTGCCACCAAAATTTGGGATAAATTGGATAACTCTAACCCGAACCTCAGGCAACATAACTTTTCCAACATGCGATTTTATACTTATTAATTTTTTTCTACGCTGCATTTTCAGGATTCGATATTTTTATTATGCTATAGATACACACACGGAGATAATATCCAATAAATCTTCTTCAATCAGATCCAAATTTTACCCTGACACACACAAAATTGAAGATGAACAATCAGCGCCATCTAGTCTTTGGTTGTATAACTTGCGGTTTAAAATTAGATGTCGCTGAGGATTGTTTATTTTTTGGTGACTCTAGTGTCCAGTAGAAGTAAAGTCGTAATTTTGGTAGTTGTCCTTGCTATTTCTATTTTTGTTTATTTATCGATGACAGTATCGGTGAAATCGTTGGCTCGTTTTCTGAAATCTGCTCAAATCTTCTTCATTTTTGGGAGTTTATAATGAAGATTATGCTTATCTAAGCTGTGGTTAAATGGTGGGCGGCGAGCAGTTTATTATTATTGTTGTTGCTATATTATATGGTTGAGGGAGTTGGCCGGGGTTGCCGGTTCGAATCCCACCTCAACCAAAGTCTTTTTAATTTTATTTATTTTATTATTTTTATATTCCATCAAGTCTCATGGACTGTGTTTGGTTCTTTTTAATTATTGGTATGTACCATCAAGTCTAGTGGACTGTGTTTTGGTATTGACACTCTGTATGTATTAATTGGGGCGAGCACTTTGGCTCTGAGAATGCATCGTTGGCTATTCTCACTTCCTTAGAAAACCCCTCAAAATTGTTGGTGGTGAGCACTTGGGCTCTGAGGCATTGGCGGCTATTGGCTTACCCCATTTTGCTTGTGAAAAACCACATTTTGTGACTGCGACTATAAGCTATGTATTCCGAATATTCCATAGATTATCTGCGAATTACAATAATATGTAATGCAGATGAAATAAACGAAACCATGTTATGTCGCTTAAACAATGCTCAAGTTAACTCCCAAAAGCGGAGTTAATTCGGAAATTCCCCTAATGTATCAGCCGTATTACACATATTAATGTATTAAATATTCGTATTTGTCGGTCGTCATTAAGTACCTACTTAGATAATATTCTTAGGGAAAATTCAATGTACATATCAAGGTCTGAAACTTATTAAAATAACGTTCTGGTTTCGGTGTCGGTTTTGCACCGTATTTCGGTTTCCAAATAAAAACACGAACAAAATAAATTTTTCTACTAAAATACTCAAGTACCTACATATGTAGCTTCGAAATAGGTCTAAATCTTCATAACTTTTTTCCTGCGGCCATGATGGAATTTCTCCAATATAATAATACATTTTATTAACGCTATGCAAGGATGAAATTTCTTCAAAACAATTCCTAAAATTAACTCTACTTTTTTATTCGAAAAATATTAGAATGGAAGCCAAATGAAATGTATAAATCGTCAAAGATATTAATATGAGTTGTGCTTTCTGCGACAAGCTGAACATTTCTTTTTCGGATCTCGTAAATTTTTTTCTACAACTATAGTCAAACTTCCTCTTTCAGAAATTGTATACTGAGTTCAAAACGTGTCTTTTGTAACAACCTTGCTCGACAATCTTCCATGAAAGTTTCCAGGGTACCTGTTTGTAAAGGAAAATACCTAGGTATGTGCCCACTAAAAGAAGTGAGACATTAAAAAAAATTCAAATCCGTTTCTAACCGGTTCCGGCTTTTGAAACGGTTTCGGTTTCGTTCTTTTACTGATCAAAATAACGGTTACGGTTTCGGTTTCGGTTTTGAAAAATGAATCGGTTTTAATCGGTTACGGTTACTGTTTTGGTTTCTTGTATTGGTAAAATGACATGTTATGCTGTATGCCTTCCCTTAATTTTAGCTCACTAATTTTTTAATGGGACTATTTTTTCGTCAACTGAAATCATTTTCAAGTGTGGGATATTAAAGTTTCCGACATCGAAAAAGATGGACCACAGATATAATATGTAAAATATATTTCTTCGTAGATACATACACTTTTAAATGAAATAAAAAAAAAACAACAATCAAGAAAGAGGGCCAAGAAGGCCACGCCCACATTAACCGTTTTAAACAATACAATTAGAAACCCAAATCTTCAAAGGTTCCGTACCCAGAAAAAAAGTTGATTTTGATTTTTAGAAATTTTTGGTACCATTATGTTATTTTAATGTCTTACAATCCACTGATTATAAATTTAATCGTCCAGAAAGCAAATTCAACGACAAAACAAGGTTTAAATTAGTGATACATCTAGAATCTTTGTGTTTTTCCAAAATAAAAAAAAAAAACAGTATAAAGGTATTACAGTGTAAAAAAGCAGTAATAATGAAAATATACTGCCTTTATACTCTGAAAGGTAAGAATCCTGCTTGGAATATATTGACTTACAAAGCAGTAAAGCAGTTAACAAATTTTTATTTTTTTGGATTTACAAAGCAGAAAGCGGCATCTCTTCAAAATATAAAGAGTATTACATTAACTTTGTTTCACAATCCAAAAAAGCAGTAGATAATATTTTACTGCTTTTCGATTTACAAAGCAGAAAGGCCCCAGGGATAATTTTCGTCTATATTTAGATGCAAATTGTTCTTTTCATATCTCAATATTCATTTAGGTCTGTTATGCGGCCAAATAACTAGTTATTTAGTTCGAATAATCAATTTTTATAACATACTGCCTTTTTGCTAAGGACGGGAGTATATATGTGAATACGGATAAATTAATGCTGGTAACAACTCAGTTTCGATCAACCTCAATTTAGGCTCATATCACTTATATTTCTGTGGCAATAAGAGCAAACAACTAAACTTGAGATGGAACAAAAATGTTCACTGCATATGCTCAAAAATCGACGAATTTATATCCAAAAATCTTTTCAAAACTCCATACATTTATCGCCCGATTCTGTGCTCTTGATAAATTTGTCAGACTTGATAAATTTGTATCAAGTGTTTTGCATTCTGCGTCAAAAAAAAATTACTCAAAATTAATTTGAACAAAATAAAATTTGTTTTTGACGTTAAATTCAAAAACACTTGATAAAAATATTTTTTTCGTCAATATTTATCAAGATTGACAAACTTATCAAGAACATAGAATCGGCCGGTTATACTAACTACAATTTTAAATTTCGACACGCTTTACTAAAAAATTACTTTGGTTGTTTGCCTTTATTGTCACAGATTTCTTTATACAATGCTGACTTTGGTTATTTTTTACAAAATCAAACAAAATGTTTTTATTAACCAATATTGACTTAGGTTGTTACTACAAATTCAGGCAAGCAGAAACACACTTTAGCTGTGGGGGTTTGACTCAAAACTGCAGATTTTTTCATTTTTTCGATTTTTTAAACCAAAACAGACTAACTCGTAATTTAAATTTTTTATTTTTTTTTCAGTTATTTGAAATGGCTTTCAGTAAGACTTTTTTCAGAAGCAAATTTTTTTTTTTAATTGTAAAGTTTTATAAAATGACGATTGCTTACTTTTATTTCACGAAAGTTTTGAAATTCCTTTTCACTTCCGTCTGACTGATTTCATCACTCGCTGCCTAAACCTTTCAAAAAATCACTCACGTGCTTTCGTTAAAATATCCTTGAAGCGACCACACAACTTCTTTACACTTGAAAACAATTTCAAAATTTAATTATTTATTTCGCTATATTAGCCATTTGTTGGATTTTCACAAAAGAAAATTGCTCACACATTAGAGAGCAGTGTATTTGGGTGTGCAATTAAGCAATTCACGAAATTGTTAACGTTTTGAGATTGTTGGTTGCAATCGTTTGGAAGGCTCGTCGACGACTAAATTCACATTGTATGTTTTGAAGGCTCGATGGTTGGTTGCTTAGCTGCTGATGGGGTGGTTGGTTGGTCGATTAGTACCAAAAACAACACAAATCACAACTACAACTAACGCGATGCGACGAAGTCAGCCAGTGCCCACACGACAGGACATCATATCCTTGTGTGCATTGGAATAATCGTGCCAGAGTCGTCGGCTGATGAATGCTACGTATGTGCATTGTTGCTATAATTTTTTGTTGTTGTTTTTGTAGTTCTTTGGTTTCAGTTGGAAGCATTCCAAAGCGGCATTTCCAATATCGCCAGCAAACTATTTAGTCAACTTCTTGCCTTACTTACTTGTCTTGTTGCTGGTTTCGTTTTTTTTTTGTTGGCGAAATGCCAAAAAAACCATTAACGAGCACTCATACGAGTACATACATACAAATAAATGTACATATATGGATATGTCTAATAATTGTATGGCAACAGTATCTAATGCATTTAGCCGCAAAAGCTAACATGAAAAACAGCTGCTTTGCCAACGTAGATATCGTCGCACGATGGTAAGCAATCCACAACAACAACTACAAACAGCAGTAGCAGCAACCTCAAATCGCTCAAATAACATAACAACCAACCGCATCGAAAGCGATAAACAACAACATTAACATTTTTGTTACAAAGCAGTACAATTCGTCTGCTATGCGGCAGTTGTAAAATATTACACGAACATGTGGAAAATTCGAGGAATCACGGACGGCGAAGAAGGCGAATTGGGCGGCGGTTAAAGAAGAGGCCACATTTTTGGATTTTTGCTTTTAAAAGGTAACAAGTGTACGATTTCCCTGAAAAATTATATATTTTAAAAATCGGTTTGTCCTAAAAAAATAATACATATGCATTAGGGTGGGGCAAAAAAAGTCGTTTTTTTTTTTCAAAGGGCATACAGAAATACGAAACCCTCACCATAAATGGGGTACAATGACAAAATATGAGTTTTTTATGTTAATCGGAAAGCAGTATAGTAGTATGTATAACCGATTTCAATGATAGGACTTTTTTCAATCGAAACAGCCAAACTCGTTAGTACATATTTATTTAATTACGAGCAGGGTACCCTACATCGGTCGGGTTGAACGAGTTTTAGTTAATGTCTAGAAAGTAAATTGAGGCTTCGAAAAACATATAATTTTAATAGTCCATAGGACTCTGCAACAAATCTCTACCTTTGAATTTTTATAAGGAAAGCAGAATCCTTTACCAGGATATTGAAAAAACTTATTCACGAGAGAAGGACATAGGAATTTCAAAAGTAGTTTAGCAGATTGCATATCAATACTTTTTTGTAGCAAAAATAATTGTGTATATTTTGAAATTTTGCACTTTTTATAGGTCATCCATGGCGTATGAAGAACATTTAGTTATTCAAGTTCACATAATTTTTATAACTCCGAAATATGTTTTGCACAATTTGTTTCACAAATCGATAGAAAATATTCCAAACTTTAATTGTATTGAAGCTAGAAAGTGTAGCACTTTGAATACACAAACTTTTCGTCCATCCAAAGTAGAAAAGGCAGCATTTCTGCTGTAGTCATAATTTTTTCTGGCTGATAGTTTTCTTAGGTAGTGCTAAATTTTCGAACAAAATTTTAATCAAGACCATAAAGATAAAATTTATATACAAAATATATATGTAGCTAAAGTTAGCAAATATTTCAAGCAGCTTAATTTGAGTATTATCTTTCTGGCTTCTGATACCATTATTTTGTAAAAAATTCAGTCCCATGCAGAGTAGTAATCAATTTTTCATATTTGAACATTTCTTTTAAGACCGCATGAAAAGTGATTTTTTTCCGCGGCTGAACCACTGTGACGCACCTTCAGTCACTTTTTCAATTAACTATATTTTATTTTATTTGGTTTTATTGTATTGTATATCACTTTACTAATTTTGTTTTATTATTTTAATTTAATTTTAGTTTAGTCTATTTTGTTAAAGGATTTATTATTTTATTTTATTCAACTTCATTTTAAATTATTTTGTTTTGTTTTAGTTTAATTTATTGTGGATAATTATGCTTTCTATCAATTTTGTTATATTATGTGTTTTTTTTTAATAATTTCAATGTTTTTATTTTTTCATTAAGTTATATTTTATTTTTATACCCAGCGTATTTGAGAAAAGGTCAAATGTATTTGCGAAATAGGAAAATGTATTTAAAAAAAGAAAAGCTTGAAATATACTAAAAAATTGTATAATGCATCAAAAATATATGTATATTGAATTACACCGTTTTTAGAATACTTTTTAGCTTTTCTTAAATACATTTGCCCTTTTCTCAAAAAGATTTTCCTTTTCCCAAATACATTTACCCATTTCTCAAATAGAATTGCCCGTTTTTCAAATACATTTTCCCTTTTCTCAAAACGATTTTCCTTTTCCCAAATACATTTACCCATTTCTCAAATAGATTTGCCCGTTTCTCAAATATGTACGTTTGACCTTTTCCCAAATACAGTTGGAAAAGGTGTAGTACGAGGGTATTATAATTTTGTCCACTTAACGGTGCCACGTAACGGCACAAAATAATCGAGATAGATATAGAGTTCCATATATGAAAGTTCTTAGGTTTGAACCAAAAGTTCATTAAGGTATGTCCGTCCGGCTGTCCGTGTACACGATAACTTGAATAAGAATTGCGATATTTGCATGAAATTTTGTATACAGCCTACATAGGCTTGAAAATCGGCGAAATCGGACGATAACCACGCACCCTTTTTCGATATCAAAAATTTCGAAAATCACGTAGGTGAATCCCCTTGGTCATTCTCTTATGATTTTTCCATTCATTTTTTAAAGTGGGCGTGGCACCGACTGGTCGTAACTTTTAAACTGATAACGGTAGAACTATGAAATTTGGCACAAAGCATACTAGTATCGTTGGGAGTATAAAATCGTCCTCCAACCACGCCCATTTTCGATATCGAAAACTTCGAAAATCACTAAATTGATAAAATTCGGTAACGGAAATGGCTAAAATGATTTAATTTTATAGGCGAATACACCCGGTCATTAAATAATGATTTTTTGATCAATTTTTTTAAAGTGGACGTGAAAGTTGGCACAAAGCATACTAGTATCGTGTGGAGTATACCTAATACCCTCCAACCACGCCCACTTTCGATATCGAAAACTTCGAAAATCACCTAAATTGATAAAATTCGGTAACAGAAACGGCTAACATGATATAGTTTGGTAGGATGAATCCCCTAGTCATTCTATTATGATTTTTTTTTTGATCGCCTACTTTTCAGGGAGGCATATTTGAAAATTTCACGGGTCATAACTTTTAAACTGATTACGGTAGAACGGTGAAACTGGTACGAGGTATACTAGCATAATAGAGAGTATACCTGATGTAATTGGATGAAATCGCTTCCCAACCACCCCAACTTCCGAAATGGAAAATTCCGAAAATCATATAAAAACTACCGCTGGGTATTTAATGTTCCGTTTACCCGAACTTAGACTTCCCTACTTGTTTTATTTAGGTATATTTTAAATAAATATTTTTGTTTTTCATTTTATTTTGTTTTATTGTTATTAGATTTATTTTATTTAAATATATTGGATTGGACCTAACCCAACCTGTTCAGCCCGAACTTAGACTGCCTCACATGTTTTAAGTAAAAACAGCATGAACACCTGGGTATTCTTTATATTTTTTCGTCATATTTCGGTCATGTAAAGAAAAAATACAATTATTACGCGTTTTGCTATATCCTTACTGAAAATTCGAATTGCACCTCAAGTATACATAGCTCCAACACCACTTGACTTTCCACACTCAATTCTCTAGCACACTAAATTTTGCACACACATATATACGAAAATCTCAAGAGGTGCCCGAGTATTTGCTGAAGTATTACAAATCGCAATTCAAACAACTATTGAGCAAATACAAATCGTTTTAGTTTCAGCACATTTGAGAGCCCACTTGAAAAACGAAATCGTAAAAACACTGCAGAGATAAATGAGAATAAAAAAAATGTAAACTTTTCGACACCAAAAAGCACCTCAAATTATATACTACTTCGAAGATTTATGCACCTTAAAATCACGTACAGCGTATGACTTAATCCCTCTCACAGCGCAACACCAACTTTTAAAGTCTACTTTTTTCTTTTTTGATAGCTGGCTTAGCCTTAAAGTATGCCACAACTATTAAAGTTCAATAGCTCATACTTGTAATAACGGTATATGTAGCTGATACTCGAACCACTTGATATTTGCCAATAAATGCTTAGAGCGTGGAATTTCCTTAAACGCGTGCACCGCACGAGTACTTCACAACGACTGACTGACTCCAAAAGTAGCACGAAAGGACTAAAGCTGTGACAGGCGCATACTTCCATGCGCCCCACCAACAAATATCACTCGCTCGTTCCACATTCACTGGAAGTGACAACACATTTTAGTGTTGTAACGGTAAGTGATGTTGGATGAGTGTTGCGCATGCTGACTTTTACATGGCTTCGGCTTTTACCGTTGTTACAGCTGTGATTCAGCGAGTTGTTGGCGCATAACGCCGATTTTGTTACTAGTTATTGGAAAGTCAGCGAAAAAATTACGCAATTTCCAATATATTTTTTCGATGGAAGTTTTCCGGCAGTCAATTTCCCTGCAATACGAAAAAACAAGAACAACTATCCAAAAGCAACTCTTAAGTAGCTGTATTTGACATGTGCCAGGCTTGTTTTAAAAGTATGTTTGTCGTTATTGCGTTGGAAAATCGTGTAGCCAGTCTGGCGGGCAATTTTCGACTTTAACTGACATGGCAGACAGCTGTTGGAAGCTCTTTAGGGAAAAGTTGTAAAAAAAAAACTAGCTCAACACAACTACAACTATCAGCTGGAGTTCATTGAAGTGCAGTGACAGCGTTTTTGGGCGACACCGAGTCGCCTGCAATAAATTGGAGTGTGAAATATTTACGTGTGGAGACCAATTTTAAACTGATTGAGTGAGTGCTTTAAAATGCATGGAGTGTGAGTACTGTTAGGTTTCAAAGTTGGTAAATATTGCAAAAAGGGATTCAGGGGTTGAGTGAAAAAGTTTGTGAGTGCAAAATTTATAGATCATTAATTAAAAGATCTCATATTCCATTCGTTACTCCGATTACTCTCCTACTCCGGCTTCGACTACTTACCCTCCTCTTACTCTTTCCCCCACCACTGCTACTCCTTATTCCTCTTTATATTATTTCTTCTTTGCCTTTTACCTTCATCTTGCTATGCCCTTTCCTATCCTCAATCGACGGACATGCAGTCATTCCTTTTCCACGTGACACTAACAACTTTGCTCAAAGTATAAATTTACTTCCCAGTGGAAAATCTTAAAGTGTGAAGCTAAAGGGTTCAGATTTTCTGGAGACCAAAATATTATAAAATGAAATTTTGCTGCTTAGGGAAGGCAAACCATACTTAACTACCCCCGTATTGCAATTTGCTTTGTTAACGACTTATATTTCATCACAACTTCATTGGCTTGAATATCAACACCAACGCATACTTTTGAAAACGGTTAAGAAAACTAAAACGTATGCAGCGTTGCAGACCCATACTACACGGAGAAGCAATTTCAAACTGGTTAAATTTACAAATTTGCCCAACTCAACGGCAATGCTATTTGGCAACGGAATGCATTAATATCTGTAAAATGTTGCATACTTCAAGGCATCTGGATTGATGTTAAAGAAATCCATAAACTCCTTTGAAAATATAAAGATGTAGTGCAATTAATAGACTTTAAGTGCAGGGTTGCCACTTTGGAATTTTTTTCCTACCAAAATCGAACAAAAAACGTACCAAAATGGCCTTCATGCTACCAATATTTTTCACAATATCATTTTTTCCTTGATTTTTTTAAATTTTATATCCGCGTTTCATCAAGTCGTTAGAAACAGACTCCAAGATATGGGGGGGCGTTAACCGCCCCTAATTCGAGTGTCGATTTGCAGTAGAATAATTTTTTGCGATTGAGTCGATCGTATTTTACTTTGGTACCTATTGTGTAACTTGATCGAAGAAAAACTAGAAATGTTTAATGTTCTTTTTTTTTAATTTTCTATTAAGGTTTTAGTTGTCCAGTCTTAGGAAATCGCAATGTTAATTAGAGCATCACTTTTATATGAAAAAGGATTACATTTGGAGTACTGTGATACTCCAGATGGAGTTCTCTTTAGATAGCGAACTGAGTACTCTCGATTTTTGCAGGGTATACTAATTCAAGCGGATGTCATTTCCTTTAAAATTTCGCGCAATATACAATGTACTGATCATACATCTTTCCTATAAAAATCCCTTCTTCTGAGCGCACAATGAGACTAGCCTTTGAAGAACTTGACTTTGCGGCAAAATAGTGATGTTACTTGAACAAAGGTAAAAACCTACCAAAATTCAAATCGTCCTACCATCCTACCAGCAGGAAAAAAACCTACCAGTTTTGGCAGGAAAATCCGATAAATCACATCCGTGTTTAAGTGTTGTGTTTACAATTTTTATACCCAGCTGTACTTGTACACAGGGTATTATAACTTTGTTAGGATAACGGTTGGTTGTACAGGTATAAAGGAATCGAGATAGATATAGACTTCCATATATCAATATGATCAGGATCGAAAAAAAATTTGATTGAGCCATGTCCGTCCGTCCGTCCGTCCGTCCGTCCGTCCGTCCGTCTGTCCGTTAACACGATAACTTGAGCAAATAATGAGATATCTTCACCAAATTTGGCATGCGTACTTATTTGGGTTCAGAATAGATTGCTATTGAAAATGGGTAAAATCGGACCATAACCACGCCCCTTTTTCGATATCGAAAATTTCGAAAAACGTATAAAATGGGTTAATTCAATATTAGAAGCAGCTACAATGATAAAATTTGCAATATGTATTGATTTAGATGTTCTAAGGCCGATTTTATAAAAAATTTTGAAAAGGGGGCGTGGTACCGCCCACGTATATTTGAAGAAATTTTAAAATTTTGACCCTTAATAACTTCAGAACAGTTTATGCTAGTATAACGAAATTTCGTAGAGGACATACTATTGTTGTGGTAAATTCAGCTATAGAAAATAAACGAAATCGCTTCGCGACCACGCCTACTTTTTCATAAAAGTTATATTGAAAGGAGGTGGAAATATTGAAAAGTCCATATCTAATTAACTGATTTCGCTATAATAATATAATTTGGTACATACATCAACTTTCATATTCTTTACATAATTTTTTCAAAATTTTGGAAAGTGGGCGTGGTACCGCCCACTTATGAGTCAAGCAATTTTTAAATTCGACTGCTAACAACTTCAGAACGGTGTGAGATAGATTTACGAAACTAGGTACCAGGCATGTTATGTTTATGTAGAGTACTACCACAGAAAATAAGAAAAATCGGTGAACGATCACGCCCACTTTATGTGCACAGCTGGGTATGTAATGTTCGGTTTCACCCGAACCTAGACTTCCTTACTTGTTTATCATATTTTTATTATTTTCTTTTTAGTTTTGGTGATTCCTATGTTGAAATGCGTACCCTAATTTATTCAGATCTAGCTACCCGCTCTACGGTGTTGCTCGGGCGTGCTACGACTTTACGTATGTATATATTTTCAAATCGACCAGCGCGCCACCTAACCGAATTTGTATACAACAAACTGTATTGTTACCGTGCCCGCAACAACTTGCTAAATTTCAAGTCCCTAGGTTGCCGGGTAGCTAGTTAAAAGACGATCGCAAGACTCCCAATTTCAAAAGAATTTTCGAAATATCTCGATCCAAATGTGTCTAGTTTCAAGTCTCTAGCTAACCGGTAAGCTACTCAAATATCGATCGCAAGATTCTCCAAGTGTTTCAAAGATTTTCAATTATATCGACCAGCAGGCCACCTATCGGATTTTTGATTTTTATAAATTGTGTTGTCACTGTTCCCTCAACTAAGTGCTAAGTTGCAAGTTCCTAGGTTATTAGGAAGCTAGTCAGAGATTGCATTGTCACCGTGTTCTGACAAATGTGTCAAGTTTCAAGTCTCTAGCTAACCGGAAAATTACTCAAAAAACAAGCACAAGATTCCCCTGTATTTTAAAGATTTTCAAAGAATCGCAATTATATAGACCAGTGCGCCACCTATCGGAATTTTGAAAAAGAAAAGACTTTGCCAGATTTCACAATTTCGCATGGAAATAATGATGCAAACACGAAAGCGACTTAATATAAAGGTTATATTAAAAAAGTCTTATAAGGTCAATCCCAAAAGTGACCCCACTTATTAATACATGCATTAATGTCTGTATAAATGGGGGTTGCTGTGTCCATTTTTGGTGCACCCAGTGGAGTAATAAGTAGAGTTTGTATTTTTAAGGGATAACCAATAAAACAGACGAGTTTATTTACATATCGTCGTTCGCTTGCCAGAAGCATGAATGTGGCAAAATCAAAACTTTGGGAAATGGTATTTGAAAGTCTTTTGCTCTCGCAAAATTTGAAAGTTTAGCTTTTGACATAAATATATTTTTGCAAGTTATATTCCCATTATACTCTTTCCACTGATATAGGTTTTAGGTTATTACTCCTTCAATTCCTCGAGATCCAGGATATTCACCTTTTGAAAATTTCCAAAGTAATTTTTTTTAAATTTTCGTTGTGCCCTAACCATGAATGTGTAGCACATTCATGTACGAGTATTTGACGCAACGAGAATGTCTAAAAATCAAGGTGTGAAACCGATTAAAATAACGTTCCGGTTTCGGTTTTGTAACACGATTCGGTTTCGGTTCCGGTTTCGTTCTTCAAAATTTATTTCGGTTACGGTTTCGTTCCGGTTTCGGTTTCCAAATAAAAACACGAACGCCAAAAAATTTTACAAAACTTAAGTATGTAGCTGCAAAATAGGTCTGAATTTTTATTACATTTTTCCAATATAATACCACTGTACGACAAAATCCAAATTTTTCTGGATATTGGACTAAATCAATTTTTTTTAAGACATTAAGAGATAAGTATTTTTACTTAATGGCGTTCCCTGAATTTCGAAGGTAGCCTCCAAAAATTAGTTACGGGCTTTCGAAGTTGGACCCTTCCAAGATTTGGTTAAATGTGGGCGTGGCCTTCTTGCTTCTCTTACTTCATTAGTGCACTTTCTCTTTATTTGAAAGTGTATTTTTTTAATTTCTTAAGGGTCCAACCTCGAACTTCGAAAGCACGTAACTTAGTTTTAGAGGCTAACTTCGAAAAACTTAAAAAAGTTGGTTTGGTCCAATACCCAGCCGGCTGCTGTGCATTGTAATAAATATTATTAACGCTATGTATGGATGAAATTTCTGCAATATAATTTTAAAAAAAATTACTACTTTTTCTAATAGAAAAATATTAGAATGGAAACTAAATGAAATAAATCGTCAAAATATATGCTACGGGCCACTAAACATATTTTTCTCGGATCTCGTAAATTTTGCCATCATTCAGCTATATGTAGCTAAATTTCTTCTTTAGGAATTTGATACTGAGGTCAAAACGTGTCTTTTGTAAGATTGCTCGACAATCTTCCATGAAAGCTTTCCAGAGTACCGTTTGGTAAAAGAAAATATGTTCCTATAAAAAGAAAAAAGGCATAAAAAAATTCAAAACCATTTAGAACCGGTTCCGGCTTTTGAAACGGTTTCGGTTTCGTTCTTTTTCAGATCAAAATAACGGTTACGGTTTCGGTTTAATTCCTTGCTAAAAATTGGATTTCAAATTTTTTTTAAATTTTTGTTGAGCCCAAGACACAAATCGTCGCTTCCAACGATGACTAACACGGTTCAGTTAGCGTGGAAAACTAGCACACTTCGTTCTCTGCGTGGAAGACTAACACGCTTCAGTTTTCTGCGTCGAAGATTAACAGATACCGATTATTTGATTGGTTATGTAACCGACTCGGCTAATGTGACTTTTGGGAAGTTTTCTTAGTTATTTTCTTAAGGCGAGTGTGCAAAAAATAACCATGACTTTGCTGTGCGTTTGGGTTATGTGTGACCCAAACGTGTGTTAGCTGTAATGGTTATGAATACCGCAAAACCAGGTTAGGTTTATTGGTAATGAATGACTCAAGCTTCAGGTATTGCTAACTAATACAAGTCGATGGCTTTAGATTTGGTTTTTTTAGTTAAAAATTACAAAGTTTTTACAATAATATAAAGATATATGAATACATATATATGTCACTAAAAACTTAAAATATAGTTTTAATGCGTTTTTCTCCCAGTGAAAGCCTTTTGGCGCGTCTATCTGAAAATATACAATTTTGTGTACATGAGTATATAAATCAACACTATACTTGTCACAAAACAATACTTAGCACTATATACTTGCCTTATCTATGCAAATTAGGTGTAATTTAACTGCAAAACTCCTTTTAAACTTTTTGTAAAATTATTAACTGCGCACAATGCAATTTTCTCGCAATATCAAAGGAGAAAAAGAAAAGAAAAAGTAACCCTTGACAGATGGCTTTGAGTGTGTGTATAAAACTACATTTTTTGCTTGTATGTATTAGTGAGTATTTATAGCCATGGTTAGGCCCGTCTATTAGGGTTCAGTTCTATGCGAACTGTGCTAGTTTTCCACGCAGAAAACTGAACCGTGTTAGTCATCGTTGGGAGCGACGAAATGTGTAGCAAAAATGTTACGTATACGCCATGTGTCTGTGGTTCAGTGCTTATAAATTAAATTTTTAAACATTTTCGTTGCGCTAAACATGAATGTGTAGCACATTCGTCTTTCCGACACAAATTTTCAGAGATTGAAAAACATATTCATGAAAATGGCATTGTAAATTTCCGGGGATTGCTTGTACTTTGGAAACCCAGGATTTTCGTGAATCGAGCGACGATATTTACTTACACATGTAGTGAGGATTTTCGGGTATTGTGTGTATTGTAATTGTATTTCAATATCAGTAAAAGGTTAATTACAGGAGTTATAGCTCAAAACCCAATTATCGGAACAATCGATTGTATTGGAGCTATACGTTATATTGTTCCGATCTAGCTGGTTTCGACAAATGATTAATCTCGCACAAAAATAGGCTTGGATTCTTCTAAAATTGAGGAACAAGTTTGCGTTCAAATAGACGGGCATACAATACTTGTTGGTGGCGATATCTCTTTTTCTTTTCATACTTACAAACATCGTACAAAAGTTATAATACCATTTCATGTTTTAAGTATACCGATATGATCAGGAAAATATAAGATACAATAAATGAATTTAAATTAACTTAAGTTAAATAAAACTAAGTGTTTAAAATTAAATAATCAAATTAATTACAAACAATAATAAAATAAATTAAATTAAATAAAAAAGTAGCACAAAATAAAATTACTAATAAAAAACAGCAAACATAAATGATCAGATTTGACTTCTATTGAGTCATTTGAAAAAAAGCCGGTGCTTCCGTTTTCCCGATTTCCTTTCTCCCTGACCACTCAATTAAAAAAGAGTTTGCATAATTATCTACAAAATAGTTACATTACCGTCACTGCCTTTATTTTTCCTTCTACTGAGAGCGGCATGTATTACGAAAATTCTCTCAACTCTCAAACTTTTTTTATTTAGTCACATTCTCTCGCTTCTTCTTCAACATCCCAGCTGCTTACTAATAATCAGCTATTTGCTTAAGTCAAATTATTTAACAGTTTCAGAAACGCTGTAAATGGGCGAACATCTGATTATAACAGCTCTTGCCGACAAGCTGACAGAGTGTAAGCTTGTGCGAGAAGAATTGTAGGGGTAGGCGAAATATAAAGAAATCCCAATAAAGGACAAAGAAGATGAAAGCAAAAGAGTACTGCTGGTTATTGATTTTCCTATTAAAACAACAATAATACACAATGCTATAAAAAAGGAGGTGGCTTTACTACCGGCCGTTGCAACAGCTGATTCGTTGGAGGGCGTATGGAGAAACAGCTGAGCAAATGGGCGTGTATGTGTGTATGGAATTTGAGGTATATAGGTGTGTATAAGCTATAGCCCATCGACAAAACTAATGAATAAGTGTGAAGGCATAACACATAAAAATAATAGAATTGAGTAGAAATAGCTTACAAAAGCGAATTGAGAGGCAAGCAGAAGAGCACGAACTGTTACTTAACCGCAGGCGTCTCACATACTTACATAGGTCTGGTAGTATGCGTGTGTATTTTTATACAAAATGAATGCGGCAACTGCTGATGAGGAAGGTTATGGCAAAAGCCGCATTAGGTTAATCGGCGACACAGCGATGACAACGATAACTGTCCAGCGGTAGTTCTTCTTCTTCCTAAAGTGGGTTGAAATATTCGATTTTCCAGTAAACGCCAACGAAAGGTGATTATCGCTACGCACACATGCACATGAGAGAGAGAGAGAGAGAGAGAGAGAGAGATACAGAGAAAGAGTGTGCGCCTAAAAGTATACTTCAGGCGATTGTAGATTAGAAGGGGAGCAAGAAAACGCACCAAACAGACAGACAGTTGTAGTTGTTAGTAGGGCAGTAAAGTTTTTTGGAAAATTCAATAATGCAACTGGAGTAGGAAACGGTAATTGGCGAGTGGGCAAAGAAGAAGCTGAAATAAGACGATTAAATTTTTTTTCGCTTCATTTTGGCTTTCAATTGAAGTTAGTTACTAAAAACTTAAAAGATTTGAACTGTCACATACGACAATCCCATTAAACATTTTTTCCTATTTATACAACTAATAGGGTATTCATAATTGTTTTCATCATCATCATTTATTGGCGCTTAACCGCCTAAGCGATTTTGGCCATCATTTGCTCAAAAATTGGGGATTTTATAACCAAAAAAACCATTTCGAAATTCCATACATTTACACTACAATTTTGAATTTCGAAACGATCTACTGAAAAACGTAAAGAGATAACTTCGGGCAGTTGCCCTTATTGCCACACAAATAACGTTTTGTACTAAAAAATCCTTACACTAACATTACTTTAAGTACATTTTCAGTACTTAGCATTTTCTTTTTTACCATGGAAGTGAGAGTATACAAAAACTAATATATATTTATAGGACTTTGTGTACTAAAATGTTTTATCAACTTTGTATTTATGGTAACCATGTTTATCAGTTAATTGGAAAAAGTTATAGTTTCAAAGGCCAATCTGCATTTGTATCATGCTGTGTACTAAAAAGTACTAACAATATTTTGTATACATTTTTAGCATTTGACCTTTCTTTTATTAACAAAGGAAGCACATGAAGTCGTCCCATGAAAGTAGGAGTATACAAAAACCAATCTGTATTTGTATACTTTTGAGTATGTACTAAAAAGTTTTAACCAGTGTACTAAAAAGTCCTAGCAATTTGTAATATATTTATTGTAATTATTTGGGTCAGCAAGTCGGTAAGAAAAAAATCAATTAATAGTTTTAGTATTATCATCAAAATCATTTTCAAAGCTGAAAGAGCTTAGTATGTACTAAATTTACTTTCCACGTTTTAGTACTAAATATTTTTACCTAGAAAACATTCTCATTTCATTCATTGTTTGACGATATTATCACAATATGTTACTGTATGATCTTTTATAGTGTATTTTGGGGCCAAAACAAATCGTTTTGTAAATTGTTACCAATTTTTGGTGGTCCAGCTATAAAGAAGCCGTCGGATGACTAATATGACCTGCTGCTATCTTTTAGTACTTAAAATTGTTGCAAACTCCCAATCAGTTCAAAATTTGTTGCGTGTTTGTAGTCGTGTACAAACCTTCACTTTATCATGTCTAATGTTGTCTGAACCACCAGATTGCATCAAAACACTAAAAAAAACACGGAGGGAAATCTATGGATCGAACATCCATAATTATTGATACCACATTAAATAAAAATTGATAATCCTGTCCCATCAATGAATATGGATGTTCCTTCAATGCATTTTTGATAAATCACTATTGAAGTGGTATCCATACAAACTATTGATAAATTCTAAATAGTTTAAAAAACAAAATTTCAAACAATTTGACATCTGGTTTTAGTAAGATTCGAACCCTGCTCTTCTGGCACGTTAACCCAGTGTTCTACCATTCGGCTACGGCATATTATACAATTTTTAGAAAAATGTTCAATCATAAGAAATTAAAAAAAAATGTTAATCCCAGAAAATTTTACTTTTCGACCATATATATTAATACGCTGTCTCTACCATTATTACTATGCAGTAAATATGGAAAAAAAACGAATGGCGGCGATATACTAACAGGTTATCATAACCTCTAACGAGATTTTAGCCGAGCTTCTCTTTCCAACTTGTGGGGTGTTGCTTTATGGATATAGCGACAATATAAATTCATATCCCGACCATAGATATTGACATGCCGTTCAAATATATTAGTATTCTATCCATAAATATAAAAAACAGTATATCATATCGAAATTATTGACATGTCATTTGACTTTTTATTGGGAGCAAATAATATTTGATAACTCGCTCATTCTGAATGAATATTGCATCAAACTCGTCGCTATCAATAGTGATATTGTCACAACATTCAAGACATTTCTCTCAGTGTATATATTATATTTTTTTTTTTAATTATTTTATTTTGTCATATTTTATTTTATGTCATTTTATTTTATTTTATTTAGTTTTTTTTCTTGATTTTTTTATGTTTTATTTTTTTTTTTTAGTTTTCTTTTATTCGACTTCGTATGCGTAGCTTAGGTATTGAAATTAATCAAATGGTTTATGACAGCATTCGTAAACACCTTTTGCTTGATACCCATAATGTACTAACACATTTTTGTGGAAATATTCGTTGATACCTCCAAAACCGGTCGAGCTATCGAAATTTCAAGATATCCCCCAAACCATTTCAGATATTTCAATGGATCACATCGCATATTATAGCACTCATTGACAGCTTTCGTTTGACACCCATATTCTACTAAGACATTTTTGGTCACCCCTGGTCCACATATTGGTAACCTGTTGAGATATCGTAAAAAATACTATCTTAAACTTTAAGTTGAACGTCTAGCAATCCAACGATTGAATTCCATTCACTACTTTTAGAGTGTTACGACCACAAACATACAGACAGACATGGTCCACATATTGGGCGATAACTCTAAAACCGATTGATATATCGAAAAAAGTAATATCTTAAATTTTAAGTTGAGCGTCGAGCAATCCAACGAAAAAAGTTTCATTCAATTCCATTCATTTCTTTCAGAGTGATACGGCCACAAACATACGGACAGACAGACAGACAGACAGACAGATACACAAACATTTTTAAAATGGTTGATTTGGATTCTACTCGCTTAATAATGCTTCCCCAAATAAATTTTTTGTTGATTACAATTGTACAATTTTATTATATGTAGAGATTATTTTATTTTTTTATATTTGATTTTGTTTTATTTGATTTCATTTTACTTTTTATTTATTTTTTTTCTATTTTTTTCTATTTTTATTTTTTTTTATTTTACTGTACTTTACTCAATTTAATTTTATTTTTACTTACCTTATTTTATTATATATTATTTTGCTTTTATAGATATTTCTCATTTAACAAGGTGAGCTTAAAAAAACTTATTATGAAAAATCAAAACAACCAAGATATTATTTCATGTTTGTATTCTTGGACATATTAGAAGATATTCTGAGCAAAAACTGAAATCATCCATCGGACACATTTTGAGATTTGTAGGATTCCTCTTTCTGTGGATGCCCCTGGTGTTACATATGTGTTGTAGAACACTACCCTTAAGTGATATCGTGCATTTTTACAATTCGTCCCATGACAAAAGCTTCAGCCAGACACCTCAAGGCGGGGACTTTTCTTCATTCTAACAGCGATTTCTCTTGTTGAATTTTTTGTCATGGGACGAAGTCGACAAATGACTGAAACTACTTAAGGGTATTGTTCTACGACACATGTGGAAAGATCCGCCATTTAAAAACAGCCAAAGTTGAACAAATCCGCTTAAGATAGTAAAATCGCAGTAAAAATTAAGAAAAGTCTCCCGCTTTGAGGTTTCTAGTGCAATCCCGCTAAACAAGTGGAATCGCAGGAAGAATGAAAGAAAAATCACAAGGTTTGAGGTGTTTGGCTGAAGTTTTTTTCATGGGACGAGGTCTACAAATGTCTGATACTACTTAGGGATAGTGTTCTACGACACATGTTTTACTATCCGCCATTTAAAAACAGCCAAGGTTGGCCGAATCCGCTTAAACATGTGAAAGCGCAGTAAGAATTATGACAAGCTCCCAGTTTTGAGGGTTCCGACTGAATTTTTTGTCATGGGACGAAGTCTTAAATCGCCTGATTCTACCTAAAGGTAGTATTATACGACAAATGTGGAAAGATCCGCCATTTTAAAACTACCAAATTTGGACAAACTCGCTTATACAAGTGAAAGCGAAGTAGGAATAAAAGAAAATTCCCGAGCTTTAAGGTGTCTGGCTGAAGTTTTTTAGATGGGACTAAGTCTTAAAATGTCTGATACTACTTATACACGTTTGAAGATTCGCCATTCAAAACGACAAAAGTTGGAATTCGTCCAACTTAAACAGTTTTGAGGGCTCTAGCTGAAGTTCTTATCATGGGACGAAGTCTAAAAATGCATGATACCACTTAGGGGTAGTGTTCTACGACACATGTGTAAAGATCCACCATTTGAAAAAAGAAAAAGTTGGAGGAACTTGTTTACACATGGAACAGGGGCACCCACAGAAAGAAAAATCCTACAAATCTCAAAATCAAGTCCGATGGATGATTACAATTTTTGCTCAGAATATCTTCTAATATGTCCAAGAATACAACCATGAAATAATATCTTGGTTGTTTTGATTTTTCATAATAAGTTGTTTAAGCTCACCGTGTTAAATTTATATTTTATCATATTTTATTTGTTTGGTTTTTGCTGTTTTTTTATGTATGGAATATCCTCATTGGAAAGGCCAGAAAAATACTGGCTAAGACCAGAAAACCTCCTACTCTTAAATTAGCCGCTGACTTAACTTACATTTAAATGTTAAAATTTTCTAATGAATGAAACAATTAAAAAGAAATGTATTTACCTTTTCATATATTTTCGCCGTGAAGTTTTATTATATTTTTCCTTATAATTAACTTTCAGCTTAACTTTTTAACTAATATGGATGGAGAAGAAGAAGCATACAGTCAAATATGGCAATTAAATTTTATTTTTTTGTAATTATTGTGTTTTTTTTTAAGCTTATATAATTGTGCATATAATTTCGAATATTTTATTTTTTATTGAGAAATTTTGATACACTATTTTTATTTGAATATTTTTTTTTTATTTCCTGAATTTGTTTGAATCAATTTTGTTTTGCACTAAACAGCGAAAAATGGACAACTAGCGATTAGCGCTGAAATAATTTCAATTTCTTTTTTTTTTAACTTTTTATTTTTAGTATATTTTTTTTTATTGGCAAAATGTTTGTAAGTATTGTAATTTTTTTATTTTAAATTTTTTCGCAAGTTTCAAATTAGACTTTTTTTAATTTTTTCTTTCTCTCTTTGCAAGTTCACTTCTTCTTTCAGTGGTTTTTCTTTCCCAGTGTTTGTTCAAGCGACTAAGCATTGATTGCACATAACCTTACACAATTAACACAGGCACATGCACTTACACAAACACATACGAAACACAAATTTGTCTCACAAAAGCTTATTAATTAATTTTGTTTGCTTTGTTGGTTTTTGTTATGGGTTTTAAATGTGTGTGTTTTTATATAAGCAAATTAGCTTTAAGGAAATTAGCTTGTATTTGGTAGATTTTTTATTTATTTTATTTTTTATTTTTTATTTGGCGTGACTTAAGTCCTTGGGTTTTCTATGGAGTGAGTTTGGAGTTTGCTGGTGTCTTTTGTAGATTTTTTTAGTACTTTTTAGTGACTCGCGTTTTTGTTTTTGGTTGTATGATTAGTTGTGGTAGTTGTAGTTGTTTTTGTTGTGTTTTTCTTGGTTTTCTTACGCTGAAACCGAAATAAACTTTAGACGGATATTGATTTTTCTTGCATATCGCTGCTGCTGCTACCTTGCTCAACTTCACTTACGGTGCTGCGAATAACTTTTTTTTCTGAGCAGGAATTTTTTCTTTTTCAGTCCTAAAATTTACACAACTGTGCTTGCTATGCTCAGCATACGAAATTTCCAAGTAGTCCAATTCAATTTTTCTGTACTTTAAGTCTTTAAAACTCCAATTTGTAGCATACTTTTAGGCGTCCTTTTATCAAAGTTTTCCTTCTTTGTAGTTATTTTAATTTTTTTCCACTGCTGTGTGATAACAGCTTAACTGCTTTACTTTAACCGGTTGTTTTTTGGTTTAAATTTGCTTTTGAAATTCAGCAAAAATATTTTTTTCACCAAAATTTGTTTGTCAAAACTGACTGACTTCCATGTGAGCTCACAGTTCGCTTAATACTGATTTAAGTAGGAAATCGTTAGCAGCCTACTTATAGCCATGGTCGCAGCTGTCAGCGGAAAAAAGAATATGTATTCTATAACGGTAACGAACTATCAAAATGCAGCAAAAGAGAGAGGGAAAGTGGCGAATAAACATGTGATACTCGCTGAAATTGTTAAGCTAAATATGTGTTGTGATTTAAAAGCCTTTCTGCGCAGGCTTCATTCTTTTATTTTTGTCTTTTGTTTCTTCTAACACTTCTCACCCTTTCAAATTTAACACATAAAATCTGACAGTCATTTGCTTTGACAGCTGTCAAATCAGCTGTTTTAAAGCACGCCACCAAAACAAAACTCTAAACAAATTAGAGTGAATGTAAAATAAAGAGCTCTAGTAGAATAGAGCACACAAAAGCAACGTCAAGTAGTAAATTGAAATGCTAGAAAATGGCACCCTCTTTCACAAACTCTTTCTAGACAAATTTTTCAACCATTTCTTGCTTCACTTTTGTATTTGTCCAAATATGGCTATCTGAATGAGTCTTAAACAAACGGCTCCATTTCCCTCTTCGACCTTCCTCCTACTTACCACACTCTCTTTTCTGTCAATTCCATATTTCTCTTCTTCTCTCTCAGTCTCTTTTCAGTCACTCAGTATTGCTACATTCACTTATTCCATTGCAAAAATTTTAATTTTTGGTTCTCCTAACATACTTTCGAAATGACGTTGATCAGCTGTTTAATTCATAAGGCTAAAGACTGCAAAATAAAGTGGGCGTGACGTGTATCTTTATATAGTGGCTGGGTACATACGTATGTACATATGTATGTTGCAGCATGACCACCTTGATTTAAAGATCCTTGAATATGATGAAAAGGCTCGTTGTGTGTTTTTCATTTATTCGAAAAGAGAGAATGAAATCTTTTTCATAGAAAGGGCTATTGGTCTTTTGGGGAGTTTTTTGTTCAGACGCAGTAGTGGAAGTTATTAGCTATTTTGGAAATTTCAATTCATTCATTCAATATTGGAAAATATTATAAAATTAAATTTAATTAATTTAAAAACCAAACAAATTAAAGACTTAATTCAGTTACATAAAATTTCGTTTAACCTAATTTAATTTTAATTTTTATTATACCCAGCTGTACTTGTACACAGGGTATTATAACTTTGTTAGGATAACGGTTGGTTGTACAGGTATAAAGGAATCGAGATAGATATAGACTTCCATATATCAATATGATCAGGATCGAAAAAAAATTTGATTGAGCCATGTCCGTCCGTCCGTCCGTCCGTCCGTCCGTCCGTCCGTCCGTCCGTCTGTCCGTTAACACGATAACTTGAGCAAATAATGAGATATCTTCACCAAATTTGGCATGCGTACTTATTTGGGTTCAGAATAGATTGCTATTGAAAATGGGTAAAATCGGACCATAACTACGCCCCTTTTTCGATATCGAAAATTTCGAAAAACGTATAAATTGGGTTAATTCAATATTAGAAGCAGCTACAATGATACAATTTGCAATATGTATTGATTTAGATGTTCTAAGGCCGATTTTATAAAAATTTTTGAAAAGGGGGCGTGGTACCGCCCACGTATATTTGAAGAAATTTTAAAATTTTGACTCTTAATAACTTCAGAACAGTTTATGCTAGTATAACGAAATTTCGTAGAGGACATACTATTGTTGTGGTAAATTCAGCTATAGAAAATAAACGAAATCGCTTCGCGACCACGCCTACTTTTTCATAAAAGTTATATTGAAAGGAGGTGGAAATATTGAAAAGTCCATATCTAATTAACTGATTTCGCTATAATAATATAATTTGGTACATACATCAACTTTCATATTCTTTACATAATTTTTTCAAAATTTTGGAAAGTGGGCGTGGCACCGCCCACTTATGAGTCAAGCAATTTTTAAATTCGACTGCTAACAGCTTCAGAACGGTGTGAGATAGATTTACGAAACTAGGTATACAAAACAAAGAATAACAGCATTTTATGTGCACAGCTGGGTATGTAATGTTCGGTTTCACCCGAACTTAGACTTCCTTACTTGTTTTTCTTTTCATTTAATTTTATTTTTTAATGGATTTTATTTTATTTTATTTTATTTTATTTTGTTTTATTTTATTTTATTTTATTTTATTTTATTTTATTTTATTTTATTTTATTTTATTTTATTTTATTTTATTTTATTTTATTTTATTTTATTTTATTTTATTTTATTTTATTTTATTTTATTTTATTTTATTTTATTTTATTTTATTTTATTTTATTTTATTTTATTTTATTTTATTTTATTTTATTTTATTTGATTTGATTTTATTTTATTTTATTTTATTTTATTTTATTTGATTTGATTTTATTTTATTATTTTTATTTTATTTTATTTTATTTTATTTTATTTTATTTTATTTTATTTTATTTTATTTTATTTTATTTTATTTTATTTTATTTGATTTGATTTTATTATTTTTATTTTATTTTATTTTATTTTATTTTATTTTATTTTATTTTATTTTATTTTATTTTATTTTATTTTATTTTATTTTATTTTATTTTATTTTATTTTATTTTATTTTCTTTTATTTTATTTTGTTTTATTTTATTTTATTTTATTTTATTTTATTTTATTTTATTTTATTTTATTTTATTTTATTTTATTTTATTTTATTTTATTTTATTTTATTTTATTTTATTTTATTTTATTTTACTTTATTTTATTTTATTTTATTTTATTTTATTTTATTTTATTTTATTTTATTTTATTTTATTTTATTTTATTTTATTTTATTTTATTTTATTTTATTTTATTTTATTTTATTTTGTTTTATTTTATTTTATTTTACGTTATTTGAGTTTATTTTATTTCATTTTATTTTACTTCATTTTATTTTATTTTATTTTGTTTTTTTTCGCACAATTTTAAGGAGTCCTCATCTGCCAATTTAAAAAAAAAAAAGAATTGCATATTCTCAGGCGCATTTATCAAGCCATTAAAATAAAGCAAAGGACAATTTAATGCACGTAAAAATTCTAACTATTAAATAATAGCAGAATGGAAAATAAAGGAGAATGGCATTTCTTATGGCTCATAATTTCTATACAAACTTTAACACACACCTGAAATAAAATGCCACGACAAGCAAACACAAATACAAATAAACAAAAGTACCTACAATAAAAAGACATGCATTCGCTGCGGTGTAGCAAACCATATGACGCTATTGTACTCGACTGTATAATTTTTTTATGGCCGCACAATGGCTATACGTTACTGTGAAGAGTTTAACAATGCACAAAAAATAAAAACACACATATCCATATACACATTTATATTTATCTTTAAATGTATTCATATAACAATAATATTGTATGCCGTCGAACACAAACCGGCCGGAAAATCGACTTTTTGTAGAGATATTGTCGCCGAGTACTTTAAACGACTATAAGTAGGCAATGAAAAATGTAAACTTACACATTTGAAACGGTTGCGAAGTGAAAATGTGGAAATAATATTTCGAGTCATGTGTAGATATATATTTACATAAATTTATACATACATAAATGTTAAGTAGTTGCGTGTATATATGTTTGTTTTAATTGTCATTGGTTTATTCTATATAATTTATTCATTTTGCCATCATTGTAATAATTAAGTCAGAAATGTTGGCAAAAAGTAAAACAAGCACGAATACGATGGCACATATAATATAAATTGAGTAGCATGTAAAATAACTTTATAGTGGTAAGTAAATAAGCACACAAAAATATACAGTTGTGTGCAAAAATTTGATAACAGAGTAATGAAGTGCACCTTAAGAGCGGATCCACTGAAGCGAATTTCAAATTTTATATAACTTTATTTTATTTTATATTATTTTATTTTATTTCGTGTCTTTTGGCCTTTAAATTGACGACTCTATGTATAGTTGAGCTCTAGGACACCCAAATATAAACTTATGATAGCAATTTAAAATGGGTTTATATCGTATATGTTTTTATTTAAAACGACGTAGCTGGTGCCCGCGACTTCGTGTGCGTATTATTTCTGTTTTTTTGCAGCTGGGTTAGCAGAGAATAAAATCCAATAAAAAGACTGGAGTTCAGCGTTTTGTCATGTAAACTTTAAAGTTTGTCTGCTCGATAAACCCAAATTTCGGTCGCAAAAAATGTTTTCATCGGACTGATAAAGCTTAAACTTTAATAAAAAACGACCCTAAACGATTTACTTTTCCAATATAAAGAACATAAATTATAGAATTTCTTTGTACACAATATTTGAAGTTCTACCCAAATTACAAATTATAAACAAATTTTCCGAGCGAGTTACTCGCGAGCAACCTTAATAGCCATATTAAGCGTTTTGGTATTAAGAAGTTTCACATTTTAGAAGATATCGTCGGGGTAGCTTAGGTATTTAAATTAATCAAATGGTTTATGGCAGCATTCATAAACACCTTTTGTTTGATACCCATAATGTACTAACACATTTTTGTGGAAATATTCATCGATACCTCCGAAACCGGTCGAGCTATCGAAATTTCAAGATATCTCCCAAACCATTTCAGATATTTCAATGGATCACATCGCATATTATAGCACTCATTGACACCTTTCGTTTGACACCCATATTGTACTAAGGCATTTTTCGTCACCCATGGTCCACATATTGGGCGATAACCCCGAAATCCGTTGAGATATCGCAAAAAATAATACCTTAAACTTTAAGTTGAGCGTCTAGCAATCCAACAATTCAATTCCATTCAAAACTTTTATAGGGTTACGGCCACAAACATACAGACAGACATAGTCCACATATCTGGCGATAACTCCAAAACCCGTTGAGATATCGAAAAAAGTAATATCTTAAATTTTAAGTTGAGCATCGAGTAATCCAACGCTTCATTCAATTCTATTCATTACTTTCAGAGTGATACGGCCACAAACATACGGACAGACAGACAGACAGACACACAAACATTTTTAAAATGGTTGATTTGGATTCTACTCGCTTAATAATGCTTCCCCAATCCATTTTTTGTTAATATCTGCCATTTACAGACATCGACCTGTTACAATTTTATTATATGTAGAGATTATCGTTATTCCCACTTCAACTTGAAGTCAGGAAACTATTGACTGCACCTTATCGATATGATATAAACCAATTTTAAATTGCTTTTGTACATGTATATTTGGGTGCCCCAGAGCTCAATAATACATACAATTTTATTATGTATTTTATTTTGTTCTGTTGTATTTTATCTTATTTATTATTTTTTTTTTTTATTTTTTTTTATTTTATTATTTTTTTTTTTTTATATCTATTATTAAAATGTGTTTTTTTGATAAAAATTTACCCACGAGCTGCAGGAACCAGACAAGCCGACATATGTTTGGATGATACTGGACTAACATCTCTTCATAGACTTCTTCCAATCGCATTTTATACAATCCCGACTACAACTCAAAAAGCAAAGAAAGAGTATATCTATTATTATTTTTTATTTTTTTTATGCTATTTTTTTTCTATTTTTCTTTATTTTATCCCTGACCTCAAGGCGGGAGAATAAGTGTTTATTTTATTTAGGGCCTCATTATGTATGGCGAACGATAGCTCAGACGAAAGATTCGTCTGCTCACAATATCGCGTAGCCATCGCATTATCAATTATTTTCGTTCGCTCCACAGATTTTTTAAATATTTTCGTCTTTCCTTTGACATAAAAAACAAAAATGAAAGAAATTGCGATTTTGTGAGCAGACGAATCGTTCGTCTGAGCTATCATTCGCCATATATAATTAGGCCCTTAATTTTATTTCTAATTTTTATTTTTTAGCTCAATTTAATTTGATTTTAATTCCAATAATTTCATTCAAAATTTACGAATTCAAAATTCTTCAAGTAGCATCTTCTATATTTTTGTCCAAAACTGTTCTTACTTGAACTTACTCCAGCGTTGAACCAAATCGTGATTTCCTAATCCAAATAAAATGTTGTTCATTTTAACCTTTACTTACGTTGCCAAACAGTTGTCACGTTTTACTCCATCAACCACGTGAGGCTTTGTATTTAGAATTAGCTGCATTGTAAGTTATTTTCGCATGTATTACATATTTTATGCAGTACACCATGCTTTCCATACATATCGACATTTAGAACATGAATACTTGCATGTGATACATTCTGTATTTAAATATTGGAAAAGTTCGTAAATTCGTTCGTTGCTAAGTTCATGTGCAGGAAATTTAATACGAGTTTATGGACAAATTTAGTATTCGACCCGTTGATGGGGTGACCTTCAGTTATATTACACTCGTTCAACGAGCCTTACCATGTAGGGTAAAGAACATCGACATTTTTGGTAATAATATATGCACATCGTTGTTGTTTTAAGCATATGGGCTTATAAGTTGTCATGTGGAAAAGGTAAGCAAGGATAATAATGTGGATGCAGACATAATAAGTTGAATAAATTTATAGAAATTGGTTTGCAAATGAAATTTGTGTTTATTGAACAATCGGGTTTTATCAATCTATATATATAATAAAAATTAAACCGTTTTTCGCGTTGTAATGAACTTTACGGAGAATGGCTGAACCGATTTTAACCAAACTTTGCCACATAGAAGAGACACATGTGGAGAAGGTTTAATACTAAAAAAAGGGTTTATCAGAAAAGGGGGCGTGGCAAATCCCATACAAACTAAATATTTCAAGGAGAATATCTGTGAAGGGGTTCAAGGTAGGAACCTGAAAATTGGTATAGACCTATATGGTATCAAAGGCATTCTTACACCTAAAACAGGGGGTTATCAGAAAAGGGGGCGTGACACCTCCCAAACAAACTTTTTTTTGAAGCAGAATATCTGTGAAAGGGTTCAAGGTAGGGACTTGAAAATTGGTATACACCTATATGATATCAAAAGCATTCTCATACATAAAAAGGGGGATTATCAGAAAAGGGGGCGTGGCACCTCCCATACAAACTTAATTTTTCAAGCAGAATATCTGCGAAAGGGTTCAAGGTAGGGACCTGAAAATTGGCATACACCTATATGATATCAAAAGCATTCTC